>CM035418.1:161850861-161853361 GCA_020310875.1 Ceratopteris richardii | reverse complement strand
CAATGTTCTTTCCTTGGGCAATGCATAAATTGAGACAAAACCCCTACTGCATATGATAAATCAGGTCTAGTTAGAGTAGCATAGATAAGGCTACCAACCAAACTCTGATATTGTCTCATGTCCTTGAATTCTTCACCTCCATACTTACTCAATTTGTGATTCACCTCCATTGGTGTAGGTGCTACCCTGCAATCATCCATTTTAAACTTGATTAACAAGTTCTTCAAATACCTTTCTTGGGTCACAAATACTCCATGTTGAGTATATGTAATCTCCATGCCCAAGAAGTATGATAAGTCTCCCAAGTCACTTATCTTGAACTCCTTTTCCATTTGCCTCTTGAGCCTTTGTATTCCTTCTTCATCTGTACCTGTAAGAACTATATCATCAACATATATACACATGTATATGAAACCATTTTCACTTGCCTTGACAAGCAAGCTACTATCTGCTTTAGACACCTGAAAACCAAGTTCTTTTAGGAACTTCACAAGTCTATAGTTCCATGCCCTTGGGGCCTGCTTCAAGCCATACAAAGCTCTCTTGAGCTTGCACACATGATCTGGATACCTTTTATCTCTGAACCCTTGAGGTTGCTCCATGAATACATCATCTGAAATATAACCATTCAAAAAAGCATTCTTCACATCAAGTTGGCATAGCTTCCAACCTTTACATGCAGCAATAGCAATAAGTGTCCTTATGGTTGTCATCTTTGCCACAGGACTATAGGTCTCACATAATCAATACCATATGTTTGAGCAAAGCCTTTTACAACAAGTCTAGCTTTGTATCTAGACACACTTCCATCTGCAAACCTTTTTGTCTTGTAGACCCACTTACATCCAATAATCTTCTGACTATTTGGTTTAGGAACCAAATCCCATGTTTGATTCTCCAATAGTGCATCATATTCTTCCTGCATAGCACTCTCCCATTTTTCCTTACCTTTTGCCTCTTCATATGTAGAAGGGTCTTCATTTGTATTCACCATATAAGCATAATCTTTTGTGGCTAGAAATGAAGTATCATAACTATACCTTGTAGGTTGCCACCTATTTCTTGTTGACCTTCTGAGTTCTCCACTCCTTGAGGTTTCTGGCTCTTCACATTCAGGATCAAATCTTGGTGTCTCTTCCACTTCAACCTGCACTTCATTATTCTCTTGCTCATCAAATATCTGAACTTTTGATTTACCTTTTCTTTGACTCACTTCTTCTTCATCACTTGTATTGATGTTGATTGTACCTGCATACCAAGTGCTTTGTTCATCAAATGTAACATCTTTAGAAACCATAAATTGTTTTGTTGATGGACTCCACAATCTATAGCCCATCTGCTTGTCATCATAGCCAATGAAAACATACTTTTCAGCTTTGGGTTCCAATTTGTGTCTTAATTGTGATGGCACATATGCATATGCCACACACCCAAAAACTCTGCAATGATCCAAGGTAGGTCTCTTACCCCACCAAGCCTCATATGGTGTCATACCCTGCAAGGCTTTACATGGTAATCTATTGACCAAATAAGTGGCTGTATTTACAGCCTCAGCCCACAAGTAATTAGGGCAATTTTTCTCCTTCATCATAGATCTTGCAAACTCAACAAGAGTTCTATTCCTCCTTTCTGCAACACCATTTTGTTGAGGAGAGTACCTGCAAGTAACTTCCCTTTTTATACCTGCATTCCATAAGTAATCACTGAACTCATTTGAGAAATACTCTCCCCCTCCATCTGACCTTAGTCTTTTCAACTTATGACCTGTAATTCTTTCTGCATATGCATGATAGTGTTTAAATGTATTAAACACTTCTGACTTATCTTTGATCACATAGATAGTGATCCACCTAGTAGCATCATCAACATAAATCACATAATACCTTGATCCATTTATACTGAAATCTTTTGATGGTCCCCACACATCTGTGTGTACCAATTCAAGCTTCTCTGAGTGCATAAAACCATGCTTGGAATATGAATGTTTATGAGCCTTACCTAATTGACATGCCTCACATTTATATGTCATATGTTGACCTGCAACATTAGGCAATCCAAGCACTGAACCATTGTTAACCATATCTTTAATACCTCTTTCATTGAAATGTCCAAGCCTCTTGTGCCAAAGATCTAACTCAGAAATCTTATGACCTCCATATGTGAACATAGCATGACCAATGTTGCCTTGAATCTTCAATGTAAATAATCTTCCTTCCTTTTTCCCTGAAACAATCTGTTTATACCCTTGGCTAGGGTCTTCCACATATACTCCATCATTAGTGAACCTTACTTCATATCCCTTTTCAACAATTTGACCTACACTTATCAAATTCTTAGGGATTGTAGGAACATACAAAACCTTACTCAATAAGGTGCTTCCATCCTTGGCCTTCACTGATCCAATTGACTTCACATTGTGCTTTGTGTTGTCACCTGTCTGAACAACATGATTAAAAACTTTACTTTCCAAATCAGTCATCAAGGATATGTTACCACTCAG
>CM035418.1:161830861-161835861 GCA_020310875.1 Ceratopteris richardii | reverse complement strand
GCATGGAAGCTTTAGTTATGAGTAAAGACTTAATGATATATGTGACAGGAGAAGAAAAGAAGCCGACTTTCGAAGACGACAGTCAACCAAAGAAAGAAGAGATAGAAGCCTTGAAGCTGTGGCAGAAGAAAGATGCAACCGCAAGAGCTTATATCTACAATACAATTACAGATCATCTACTACCGCACATTAGAGATCTGGAGAAAGCGGAAGACATATGGAGTGCTTTGGAAGATCATTTTCAAAATACGACGAAAGCTAGGAAGGCTAGCTTATGGTCAGAGTTTACAATGTTCAAGAAAAAGCAAAGTCAAAGCATTAGTGATTATGTCACTAAGATGAAAGACTTGGCGGATAGTCTTGGATCGATTAATGAAGATATCGAAGACCACAGGTTAATAGCGCAAGTGCTTGCAGGTTTGAGAGGAGATGAAAGGTGGAAACCTTTCGTACTCTCAACTGAACTTTCTTTAAATCATTTTGTACCAGATTTAAATCAGTTGCTTGGACTTATGTTAATGTTTGAGCAAGATTTGAAGATAGATGGAGAAAAAGGACATAGTTCTGCTATGTATGCAAAGAATAAGAAGAAAGGTGATAAAGGTAAAGAAAAAGATGAAAAAGAAGTGACTGCTCAAGCAAATTATGCAAGAGGAAGAGGTAACGTCAGAAAAAGAGGTAAAGGAAGAGGTAATCAGACTAACAACAAGAGGACTTGTTGGATCTGTGGATTAAGCAAGCATTTGGCTGATGATTGCTGGCATAATTCTCAAGGATCAAGTCAGAATCAGAACAATAACAGTAGAGGCAGAAGCAGAAGATATCTAAGAGGTAGACAAAGCCAAAGAGGCGGATATGGTAGAGGTTGTTGGAGCAAGTCTATGAAAAGCCTAAGTATTGGCTTGAGTCCCACAAAGTCATAGAAGAAGCTTTAAAATGAAGACTATGCAAAGTTCACTTGTGAACTACCTCTTGTAACTTTTGAAGAGTTTACTTAATGTAAAAGTGAGAGAATCTTAAGTGGTTGAGTCCACTTGATCAAAAAGGGAAAGAGGAGCCACGAATTTGTGATTTGTGGTAGGTAGATAATCAAATCAATCACTAATTGATTGGAGAGTGATTGAGGGAAGTTAGCCTCCCAAACTCAACTATAAATAGATGGCAGCTTTAGTCGTGGTTAGAGAGACCTATGTGAAGACCTACAAGAGCTGAGCTTTATGCCATATCAAGGTGTGATTCCAAGGCACACATATGTATCAGTACGTCCATTGTATTGTACAAGCAATATACTTTCATTTTCATTATCATTTGGGTTCATATTTCCATGTTCTTGTGAAGTGTACTACTCATTGCCATATCTCTCAGTTTTCTCAGTCAGATTGCAGATATGGTTTCTCTGAGCTTGGTGCATCATTTTCAGTGATTTAACTTGGTAAAGTTAGCTCTATAAGTCTACTATATGATCATTGATTTTCATTTCATTTGGGTATTTCCCTCTTCAGTTATGATCAGTTGAAGTCAACCCTGTCTATCATTTTCACTTCTCTGTCAGGTACCCGACTTTTTTACTCATCTTGTCAGAGCTGTTTCTCAGTGTGTACTTATCCAAATTCAATGATTTAAAGCTTGTTGGCTTCAGCTGACTGGATAGTATAAGCATACAAATGTTCATAATCATTGGATTCTTAAATCTGGAGTTATGCTCATTTTTCTGCTCACTGGTCTCAAACTATAGCAGCCCGTGAAAATCGGGATGATGTCATCAGTTGCTAAACATCATTCTCAGTGTGTGGTTCATTATTTTTTATTAGATTACTCTTTAAAGTTAGCTCTTTAAGTTGACTAGACTTCCCCAAGAGGAATTAAGCTAACTGCTGCTGTGCTCAGAGAATTATGCAAAACACTGGACATGTGTATGAACCAAAAATAGCAAGTTCTTCACCTATGAGCTAACTCCAACTTATCTGTTTTGATCTATCTTTTTGTGAGTGATCTTCCAAGGTACATAGGGTGTCTAATACATCCATTGGCAAGCTAAAAGGGCCCACCATATACTCTTGGAGTTCATTTGGCTGGTGTAGATCAAGGATTTTGCAACACCTCTTCATCTTCAAGCACATACCTATCCATCTCTTCACAGAGGTGGAGCAAGAAGTTGGGGACAGAATCAGTCTCACAACACTACCTACTACAACTATGCGTATGATATGCAGAATGACAGTCATACAACGTTGATGATGAACTCGATAAGTGTGACAGAAAACGAAGACCTCAAGGTATTCTATATTGACTCTAGTTGTTCAAATCATTTGTCAGGAAATATAGAATTGTTATCAGAACTTGAAGGAGGTATTTCAAATCATACAGTACAAACAGGTGATAACACAAAACATAATGTAAGCTCAATTGGAAAAGTAAAGTGTAAGAATGGAGCTGACCTACTAACAAATGTTTTGTATGTTCAAACAATCCCGAAGAATCTGATCAGTGTGGGACAGATAGTAGAAAAAGGTTTTCAAGTCAGGTTTACAAATGAAGGAGTATTTGTTGAAGATCCAGAGAATGGATACAATCAGATTGTCCATGGTAAAAAGGAAGGTAGACTTTGTACTTTGAAAGTACAAGGGAATGTTGGTCAAGCCTTGATCACACATGGTGATGAGGTATTTACAGAGCTAGACCTCTGGCATAAGAGGTTAGGACATTTTAATGAAACAGGAATCAAAACTATGGTGAAGAAACAATCTGTGAGAGGATTACCAAATATGAAGAATCAACATATGATTCACACGTGCGAAGCCTGTCAGATGGGAAAAGGCCACAGGTTACCATTTCATAAGAAAGGGTACAAACACGATGGTGTGTTAGAGCTCATACATACAGACGTATGGGGACCAACAAAAGAAGGATCTATGAGCGGCTCAAGGTATTATGTTTTTTTATTGATGATGCAACAAGATGGATAACTCTTTATGTTTTGAAAGAGAAGTCAGAAGTAATTGAAGCTTTCAGGCATTTTCATGCATATGCTGAAAGACTGACAGGACAGAAACTCAAAAGACTAAGGTCTAATGGAGGAGGAGAATATTTTTCTCGAGAGTTCAATGATTATCTGTGGAATGCAGGTATCAAAAGAGAAATAACTTGCAGGTATACACCGCAACAAAATGGAGTAGCAGAAAGAAGAAACCGAACTCTAGTTGAGTTTGCAAGAGCAATGCTGTTGGGGGATTCTTAGACAAGAAGGAGTTTGAGGGTTTGTAGGAGAAAAGGAAAAGACCAAGAGAGGAAATACACCTTGGAAGCTTCTGCCGATTGATTATGGTAAGACAATTACAATGTTTGAAGCACAATACAAACCAATACTTCTGTGCACAATCCCACACAGAGTGCTCAATGAAAAAATACCAAATATCCCAAAGTCTTCTTGCCGCCAGCCTCCTCTGCACCAGACCTCCACCTGCTTCAAGCTTATCCTTGTGCACACCTTGCACCAAGCTTCCACTAAGGGGGAGGAATGAATACCTTCTGTCAGCACGCGCACCCTGCAAGGAGACCTTGAGATCCTTGGAGGACTAGCTTAGCACTCTCTGCACAATGCCTTAGTCACTCTCCATGCACTCCTTCAAATCCACTTCTCTGCGTCGCACACTGGTGACTCTTGCACTTCTCTCTCTTGCTTCACTTAGACTATGCTTCTCTTGCTTACTCTAGCATTGGTCCAAGAATAGTCCTTGCCTTGATTTGAGTGTGTCGATCACGTACACTCCTAACTGCAAGAGTATCTTGGTGCTCACTTTGATGTCCCAAGATTGTCTTCACAAGTGGCAGCCAACGACTCCCTGTTTTGTCCTGTAGTGACTTTAGACTAAAACCAAAAATTTTAATTGGGGGGCCATACTTTCCCCTGTGCGTACATTGCCGCTTCACATACCTTCACATTTCCTTTAAAGTCTTCACTTTTGCACATAAGAGAGGGTTCACTTGAACCTTCCAAAACACTTTAAAAAACACTTTGAACCTTAGGGAAATTAGAGAAAATACCTCTGCAACCTACAACCCACTTTCTCCAATTTACCCTTTGTGGACAATTAATTGTGCACTACCTGTGCACTTTGACACCTGCGCTTTAGCACTTTGACTTTGCACCTATTGACTTGACCAGTTGACTTTGACTTTTTTGACTTTGACTGTAGTTGACTTTGACCAATATGACTTTTATGGGCTCAACAAATGCTAAAGGAGAAGAATTGTCCAAATTATCTTTGGGCTGAGGTTGTAAATACAGCTACATATCTGGTAAATAGATTACCATGTACAACTTTGAATGGGATGAACCCTTATGAAGCTTGGTGGGGTAAGAAACCAACACTTGATCATTGTAAAGTGTTTGGATCGGTTGCTTATGCTTATGTACCATCACAACTCAGACATAAGCTTGAACCAAAAGCTGAAAAATACGTGTTCATCGGATATGATGAAAAAGAAATGGGTTATAGATTATGGAGTCCTTTAACCAAACAATTTATTGTTTCTAGAGATGTGACATTTGATGAAGGAAAGAGCTGGTATACAGATAAAGAGCATAGTGTTGAAACACTTGAAGAAGAGATAAGAAGGAAAGAAAAAGGAAAATCACATATGCAGGTGAATGAAGATGAAGATCATATGCAGGCAAGTACATCCATGATTGGATCAGGTATGAGAAACGAAGATGAACCAAGATTTGATGAAGATGTGTATTCAAATACACATGAAGAATATGAGCTAAGAAGGTCAAACAGAGTAAGGAAACAACCAACAAGGTATTCCTATGACACTTCTTATTTGACTAAGAAAAACTATGCTTACTTAGTAAAGGAAGATGAAGAACCTCAGAATTACAGTGAAGCAAAAGGTAAGAAACAATGGGAAGAAGCAATGAAGGAGGAGTTCAATGCTCTTGAAGAGAACAAGACTTGGAAACTTGTTCCAAAACCAAATGGTAAGAAAGTGATTGG
>CM035418.1:161805861-161810861 GCA_020310875.1 Ceratopteris richardii | reverse complement strand
CTATCTATCTATCTATCTATCTATCTATCTATCTATCTATCTATCTATCTAATCTATCTATCTATCTATCTATCTATCTATCTATCTATCTATCTATTATCTATCTATCTATCTATCTATCTATCTATCTATCTATCTATCTATCTATCTATCTATCTATCTATCTATCTATCTATCTATCTATCTATCTATCTATCTATCTATCTATCTATCTATCTATCTATCTATCTATCTATCTATCTATCTATCTATCTATCTATCTATCTATCTATCTATCTATCTATCTATCTATCTATCTATCTATCTATCTATCTATCTATTGATGGAGAGTGTTAATCTCCAAAAGAACAACCTACTCTTGAATTTAGAACACCTCTATATCAAGAGTAAGTCAAAACCTTCACTAAATTAGAAGTTCAATCTCCAAATTATCAAATCTGAGAAAATATGTGAAGAAGATGAAACACAGAAAAGTCTGCTGCAGAATTTCTTCACATTGACTTATCAAATGTGTAAAGTTTTTTATGAAACTTTGTACGAATCATCTCCTATAGATTGCGTATCACCTCCAAGTTGAATTACTTCAAAAGCTTTAGTATAACTTGAGAAATCAACTTCACAAGTTACCTATGTCAGAAACTGTTACTCAGAACAGTCGATTTTACACCCCTAACTTCTTAACTTTGGTTCTCACAATGTCGAACGCGTTTTAAGATGGAGTAGACGCAGAAATATCAGGCGCAACATTTTCTTCATTTCAGGAGAAGACTACAACTACAAATGAGAGAGACTTCAACTACTTTCTCATCAGTCTATTGACATATACAATCACTCATTTCTCTATTCCTATGCTCATACATAGTCTCTCTATGTCTTCTCTCTTCTGCTCTCTATTTGCCCGACATTTTCCAAAAGTATTTATAGGCATCTATGTACAAACTCTCATCAAAGCATAAGTATATGTAACCTATGTCATAACTAATGTACATATGTGTACATGTCCTTCACTCTTGTGAATGTATCTATTTTCTTTATTCCAAATCTTCAATTGGTGATTGATATGCACCAACAGCTCCCCCTCAATCATCAATTGAGGTTTCTCCTTTCTTCTTTATACTTGCCATGTCTTTAAACTTCTGTAGCTTTGGTCCATCCAAGCTCTTTGTAAGCATATCAGCTATCTGATCCTTTGTTGAAGTATGTATGACTTCAATCTCCTTATCCATCACTTTCTCTCTTAGAAAATGATACTGAATCTCAATGTGTTTGGTCCTGGCATGAAAAACAGGATTAATTGGTATCCCATGCATAATATCAAGACTCTTCATCAATGTCTTGACCCAAATTACTTCTTTTGCAGCTTCAACCATGCCTTTATACTCTGCTTCTGTAGAAGATAAAGCAACTGTATGTTGCTTCTTGGAACACCATGAGATTAACTTGTCTCCCACATAACACATGTATCCAAAAGTAGATCTTCTATCATCTGGATTACCTGCCCAATCTGCATCACTATAGATTTTGATATTTGTATCTGAGGTAAACCCATAATACAAACCTTCATTGAGTGTACCCTTAATGTACCTCAACACCCTTTGTCCTGCAATCCAATGTTCTTTCCTTGGGCAATGCATAAATTGAGACAAAACCCCTACTGCATATGATAAATCAGGTCTAGTTAGAGTAGCATAGATAAGGCTACCAACCAAACTCTGATATTGTCTCATGTCCTTGAATTCTTCACCTCCATACTTACTCAATTTGTGATTCACCTCCATTGGTGTAGGTGCTACCCTGCAATCATCCATTTTAAACTTGATTAACAAGTTCTTCAAATACCTTTCTTGGGTCACAAATACTCCATGTTGAGTATATGTAATCTCCATGCCCAAGAAGTATGATAAGTCTCCCAAGTCACTTATCTTGAACTCCTTTTCCATTTGCCTCTTGAGCCTTTGTATTCCTTCTTCATCTGTACCTGTAAGAATTATATCATCAACATATATACACATGTATATGAAACCATTTTCACTTGCCTTGACAAGCAAGCTACTATCTGCTTTAGACACCTGAAAACCAAGTTCTTTTAGGAACTTCACAAGTCTATAGTTCCATGCCCTTGGGGCCTGCTTCAAGCCATACAAAGCTCTCTTGAGCTTGCACACATGATCTGGATACCTTTTATCTCTGAACCCTTGAGGTTGCTCCATGAATACATCATCTGAAATATAACCATTCAAAAAAGCATTCTTCACATCAAGTTGGCATAGCTTCCAACCTTTACATGCAGCAATAGCAATAAGTGTCCTTATGGTTGTCATCTTTGCCACAGGACTATAGGTCTCATCATAATCAATACCATATGTTTGAGCAAAGCCTTTTACAACAAGTCTAGCTTTGTATCTAGACACACTTCCATCTGCAAACCTTTTTGTCTTGTAGACCCACTTACATCCAATAATCTTCTGACTATTTGGTTTAGGAACCAAATCCCATGTTTGATTCTCCAATAGTGCATCATATTCTTCCTGCATAGCACTCTCCCATTTTTCCTTACCTTTTGCCTCTTCATATGTAGAAGGGTCTTCATTTGTATTCACCATATAAGCATAATCTTTTGTGGCTAGAAATGAAGTATCATAACTATACCTTGTAGGTTGCCACCTATTTCTTGTTGACCTTCTGAGTTCTCCACTCCTTGAGGTTTCTGGCTCTTCACATTCAGGATCAAATCTTGGTGTCTCTTCCACTTCAACCTGCACTTCATTATTCTCTTGCTCATCAAATATCTGAACTTTTGATTTACCTTTTCTTTGACTCACTTCTTCTTCATCACTTGTATTGATGTTGATTGTACCTGCATACCAAGTGCTTTGTTCATCAAATGTAACATCTTTAGAAACCATAAATTGTTTTGTTGATGGACTCCACAATCTATAGCCCATCTGCTTGTCATCATAGCCAATGAAAACATACTTTTCAGCTTTGGGTTCCAATTTGTGTCTTAATTGTGATGGCACATATGCATATGCCACACACCCAAAAACTCTGCAATGATCCAAGGTAGGTCTCTTACCCCACCAAGCCTCATATGGTGTCATACCCTGCAAGGCTTTACATGGTAATCTATTGACCAAATAAGTGGCTGTATTTACAGCCTCAGCCCACAAGTAATTAGGGCAATTTTTCTCCTTCATCATAGATCTTGCAAACTCAACAAGAGTTCTATTCCTCCTTTCTGCAACACCATTTTGTTGAGGAGAGTACCTGCAAGTAACTTCCCTTTTTATACCTGCATTCCATAAGTAATCACTGAACTCATTTGAGAAATACTCTCCCCCTCCATCTGACCTTAGTCTTTTCAACTTATGACCTGTAATTCTTTCTGCATATGCATGATAGTGTTTAAATGTATTAAACACTTCTGACTTATCTTTGATCACATAGATAGTGATCCACCTAGTAGCATCATCAACATAAATCACATAATACCTTGATCCATTTATACTGAAATCTTTTGATGGTCCCCACACATCTGTGTGTACCAATTCAAGCTTCTCTGAGTGCATAAAACCATGCTTGGAATATGAATGTTTATGAGCCTTACCTAATTGACATGCCTCACATTTATATGTCATATGTTGACCTGCAACATTAGGCAATCCAAGCACTGAACCATTGTTAACCATATCTTTAATACCTCTTTCATTGAAATGTCCAAGCCTCTTGTGCCAAAGATCTAACTCAGAAATCTTATGACCTCCATATGTGAACATAGCATGACCAATGTTGCCTTGAATCTTCAATGTAAATAATCTTCCTTCCTTTTTCCCTGAAACAATCTGTTTATACCCTTGGCTAGGGTCTTCCACATATACTCCATCATTAGTGAACCTTACTTCATATCCCTTTTCAACAATTTGACCTACACTTATCAAATTCTTAGGGATTGTAGGAACATACAAAACCTTACTCAATAAGGTGCTTCCATCCTTGGCCTTCACTGATCCAATTGACTTCACATTGTGCTTTGTGTTGTCACCTGTCTGAACAACATGATTAAAAACTTTACTTTCCAAATCAGTCATCAAGGATATGTTACCACTCAGGTGATTGCTACACCCTGAGTCAATGTAGAAGACTCTTTGATCTTCATTCTGCCTTTCACAAGTTGCATTCATTATCAATGTTGAATCTTCCTTTTGATCTGAAGCATAATTGTAGTAGGTGTTGTTGTATTGTTGACTTTGGAATCCTCTACCTGCATTTCTTCCAAAGTAATTCCTTCCACCTCTACCTCTGTAATTACCTCTTTGATTTCTGCCACCTCTTCCTCTTGCATTATAGTTTTGACTATATCCATTATTATTCTGAGTATTGTGCCAACAATCATTAGCTAAGTGATTTGTCTTACCACAAATCCAGCAAGCTTTGCCTCCATCTTTATTGTTCCTGCCTCTTCCTCTACTTTTGCCACCTCCTCTTCCTCTTAGGAAGTTGGCTTGAGTAGTTGTACCTTCATCTTCACCTGCTTGTTGTTTTCCTTTGCTATTCTTCTTCTTGTCCTTTGAGTACATTGCATGTCCTGTACTCTTTTCACCATCTCCTTTAACATCCTGCTCAAATGTTAGCATATGACCTAACAATTGATTTAAATCAGGAGTGAAATGGTCAAGTGATAGTTCTGTAGACAAAATAAATGGTTTCCATTTATCATCACCTCTCAACCCTGTAAGTATTTGCCTTACCAATTTATCCTCCTCAATGTCTTCATCAACAGCTCCTAAAGCATCTGCAATATCTTTCATCCTTGTTACATAGTCTGAGATGGATTGAGAGGCCTTCTTCTTGAAGGTAGTAAACTCTGCCCATAAGGATGCCTTCCTTGACTTTGTAGTGTTCTGGAAATGCTCCTCCAAAGCATTCCATATGTCAGTAGCACTTTCAAGACCTCTAATATGAGGTAACAAGTAATCATTGACTCCCATATAGATAATGCT
>CM035418.1:161790861-161798361 GCA_020310875.1 Ceratopteris richardii | reverse complement strand
CGATGACATTCCGGTAACAGTTCGGTGAAGTTCCGGTGAAATTCTGGTGAGTTCAAAATACAGTTTTTGCAGAGTTAAGTAACTGAAAGATTATCTAACTGCAAGCAAACACAGTAGTCTAAATTCTAAAGTAGATCAGTTCAGAATTGAAGCTTGAAGGAAATGCGAAACTTTCTGTAAAGTGATTTTTGAGTTTTCACTAATACAATTATAAAGTTTTCAGTTTCAGAAGGTTTCTAAGCTATTGATGATTACAGAGGTGTTCTAATATCACTCTAGCTTAGTTCTAGTTGAGGCATGGCAATTTTCCGTAATCTTGTTAGTGAACAAGCTTTTGTCACCAAATCAACAGTGGTATCAGAGCAGAAAGGTTCTGAAGAGCAGAAAAGGTTTCTCAGAAGTAGAAGCGGAAGTAAAGATATAAGAGAATTCGAAGAACTTTCACAAGAAAGGTGAAAGCTGAGATGATCAACAACAAACGGCATCAAGAAACGTTCCGAAGTAATTCTTAAGGGTAAAGGTTTGTAAAAGATAAAACCTTTTAACAATTACACTCACCGAAAGTAACAGAAACAAGAAGATTATGGCAGATCATATCTCTATTGACAAATTGGACAGAGATAATTATCCCGCATGGGTAATGCGCATGGAAGCTTTAGTTATGAGTAAAGACTTAATGATATATGTGACAGGAGAAGAAAAGAAGCCGACTTTCGAAGACGACAGTCAACCAAAGAAAGAAGAGATAGAAGCCTTGAAGCTGTGGCAGAAGAAAGATGCAACCGCAAGAGCTTATATCTACAATACAATTACAGATCATCTACTACCGCACATTAGAGATCTGGAGAAAGCGGAAGACATATGGAGTGCTTTGGAAGATCATTTTCAAAATACGACGAAAGCTAGGAAGGCTAGCTTATGGTCAGAGTTTACAATGTTCAAGAAAAAGCAAAGTCAAAGCATTAGTGATTATGTCACTAAGATGAAAGACTTGGCGGATAGTCTTGGATCGATTAATGAAGATATCGAAGACCACAGGTTAATAGAGCAAGTGCTTGCAGGTTTGAGAGGAGATGAAAGGTGGAAACCTTTCGTACTCTCAACTGAACTTTCTTTAAATCATTTTGTACCAGATTTAAATCAGTTGCTTGGACTAATGTTAATGTTTGAGCAAGATTTGAAGATAGATGGAGAAAAAGGACATAGTTCTGCTATGTATGCAAAGAATAAGAAGAAAGGTGATAAAGGTAAAGAAAAAGATGAAGAAGAAGTGACTGCTCAAGCAAATTATGCAAGAGGAAGAGGTAACGTCAGAAAAAGAGGTAAAGGAAGAGGTAATCAGACTAACAACAAGAGGACTTGTTGGATCTGTGGATTAAGCAAGCATTTGGCTCATGATTGCTGGCATAATTCTCAAGGATCAAGTCAGAATCAGAACAATAACAATAGAGGCAGAAGCAGAAGATATCTAAGAGGTAGACAAAGCCAAAGAGGCGGATATGGTAGAGGTTGTTGGAGCAAGTCTATGAAAAGCCTAAGTATTGGCTTGAGTCCCACAAAGTCATAGAAGAAGCTTTAAAATGAAGACTATGCAAAGTTCACTTGTGAACTACCTCTTGTAACTTTTGAAGAGTTTACTTAATGTAAAAGTGAGAGAATCTTAAGTGGTTGAGTCCACTTGATCAAAAAGGGAAAGAGGAGCCACGAATTTGTGATTTGTGGTAGGTAGATAATCAAATCAATCACTAATTGATTGGAGAGTGATTGAGGGAAGTTAGCCTCCCAAACTCAACTATAAATAGATGGCAGCTTTAGTCGTGGTTAGAGAGACCTATGTGAAGACCTACAAGAGCTGAGCTTTATGCCATATCAAGGTGTGATTCCAAGGCACACATATGTATCAGTACGTCCATTGTATTGTACAAGCAATATACTTTCATTTTCATTATCATTTGGGTTCATATTTCCATGTTCTTGTGAAGTGTACTACTCATTGCCATATCTCTCAGTTTTCTCAGTCAGATTGCAGATATGGTTTCTCTGAGCTTGGTGCATCATTTTCAGTGATTTAACTTGGTAAAGTTAGCTCTATAAGTCTACTATATGATCATTGATTTTCATTTCATTTGGGTATTTCCCTCTTCAGTTATGATCAGTTGAAGTCAACCCTGTCTATCATTTTCACTTCTCTGTCAGGTACCCGACTTTTTTACTCATCTTGTCAGAGCTGTTTCTCAGTGTGTACTTATCCAAATTCAATGATTTAAAGCTTGTTGGCTTCAGCTGACTGGATAGTATAAGCATACAAATGTTCATAATCATTGGATTCTTAAATCTGGAGTTATGCTCATTTTTCTGCTCACTGGTCTCAAACTATAGCAGCCCGTGAAAATCGGGATGATGTCATCAGTTGCTAAACATCATTCTCAGTGTGTGGTTCATTATTTTTTATTAGATTACTCTTTAAAGTTAGCTCTTTAAGTTGACTAGACTTCCCCAAGAGGAATTAAGCTAACTGCTGCTGTGCTCAGAGAATTATGCAAAACACTGGACATGTGTATGAACCAAAAATAGCAAGTTCTTCACCTATGAGCTAACTCCAACTTATCTGTTTTGATCTATCTTTTTGTGAGTGATCTTCCAAGGTACATAGGGTGTCTAATACATCCATTGGCAAGCTAAAAGGGCCCACCATATACTCTTGGAGTTCATTTGGCTGGTGTAGATCAAGGATTTTGCAACACCTCTTCATCTTCAAGCACATACCTATCCATCTCTTCACAGAGGTGGAGCAAGAAGTTGGGGACAGAATCAGTCTCACAACACTACCTACTACAACTATGCGTATGATATGCAGAATGACAGTCATACAACGTTGATGATGAACTCGATAAGTGTGACAGAAAACGAAGACCTCAAGGTATTCTATATTGACTCTAGTTGTTCAAATCATTTGTCAGGAAATATAGAATTGTTATCAGAACTTGAAGGAGGTATTTCAAATCATACAGTACAAACAGGTGATAACACAAAACATAATGTAAGCTCAATTGGAAAAGTAAAGTGTAAGAATGGAGCTGACCTACTAACAAATGTTTTGTATGTTCAAACAATCCCGAAGAATCTGATCAGTGTGGGACAGATAGTAGAAAAAGGTTTTCAAGTCAGGTTTACAAATGAAGGAGTATTTGTTGAAGATCCAGAGAATGGATACAATCAGATTGTCCATGGTAAAAAGGAAGGTAGACTTTGTACTTTGAAAGTACAAGGGAATGTTGGTCAAGCCTTGATCACACATGGTGATGAGGTATTTACAGAGCTAGACCTCTGGCATAAGAGGTTAGGACATTTTAATGAAACAGGAATCAAAACTATGGTGAAGAAACAATCTGTGAGAGGATTACCAAATATGAAGAATCAACATATGATTCACACGTGCGAAGCCTGTCAGATGGGAAAAGGCCACAGGTTACCATTTCATAAGAAAGGGTACAAACACGATGGTGTGTTAGAGCTCATACATACAGACGTATGGGGACCAACAAAAGAAGGATCTATGAGCGGCTCAAGGTATTATGTTTTTTTATTGATGATGCAACAAGATGGATAACTCTTTATGTTTTGAAAGAGAAGTCAGAAGTAATTGAAGCTTTCAGGCATTTTCATGCATATGCTGAAAGACTGAGAGGACAGAAACTCAAAAGACTAAGGTCTAATGGAGGAGGAGAATATTTTTCTCGAGAGTTCAATGATTATCTGTGGAATGCAGGTACCAAAAGAGAAATAACTTGCAGGTATACACCGCAACAAAATGGAGTAGCAGAAAGAAGAAACCGAACTCTAGTTGAGTTTGCAAGAGCAATGCTGTTGGGGGATTCTTAGACAAGAAGGAGTTTGAGGGTTTGTAGGAGAAAAGGAAAAGACCAAGAGAGGAAATACACCTTGGAAGCTTCTGCCGATTGATTATGGTAAGACAATTACAATGTTTGAAGCACAATACAAACCAATACTTCTGTGCACAATCCCACACAGAGTGCTCAATGAAAAAATACCAAATATCCCAAAGTCTTCTTGTCGCCAGCCTCCTCTGCACCAGACCTCCACCTGCTTCAAGCTTATCCTTGTGCACACCTTGCACCAAGCTTCCACTAAGGGGGAGGAATGAATACCTTCTGTCAGCACGCGCACCCTGCAAGGAGACCTTGAGATCCTTGGAGGACTAGCTTAGCACTCTCTGCACAATCCCTTAGTCACTCTCCATGCACTCCTTCAAATCCACTTCTCTGCGTCGCACACTGGTGACTCTTGCACTTCTCTCTCTTGCTTCACTTAGACTATGCTTCTCTTGCTTACTCTAGCATTGGTCCAAGAATAGTCCTTGCCTTGATTTGAGTGTGTCGATCACGTACACTCCTAACTGCAAGAGTATCTTGGTGCTCACTTTGATGTCCCAAGATTGTCTTCACAAGTGGCAGCCAACGACTCCCTGTTTTGTCCTGTAGTGACTTTAGACTAAAACCAAAAATTTTAATTGGGGGGCCATACTTTCCCCTGTGCGTACATTGCCGCTTCACATACCTTCACATTTCCTTTAAAGTCTTCACTTTTGCACATAAGAGAGGGTTCACTTGAACCTTCCAAAACACTTTAAAAAACACTTTGAACCTTAGGGAAATTAGAGAAAATACCTCTGCAACCTACAACACACTTTCTCCAATTTACCCTTTGTGGACAATTAATTGTGCACTACCTGTGCACTTTGACACCTGCGCTTTAGCACTTTGACTTTGCACCTGTTGACTTGACCAGTTGACTTTGACTTTTTTGACTTTGACTGTAGTTGACTTTGACCAATATGACTTTTATGGGCTCAACAAATGCTAAAGGAGAAGAATTGTCCAAATTATCTTTGGGCTGAGGTTGTAAATACAGCTACATATCTGGTAAATAGATTACCATGTACAACTTTGAATGGGATGAACCCTTATGAAGCTTGGTGGGGTAAGAAACCAACACTTGATCATTGTAAAGTGTTTGGATCGGTTGCTTATGCTTATGTACCATCACAACTCAGACATAAGCTTGAACCAAAAGCTGAAAAATACGTGTTCATCGGATATGATGAAAAAGAAATGGGTTATAGATTATGGAGTCCTTTAACCAAACAATTTATTGTTTCTAGAGATGTGACATTTGATGAAGGAAAGAGCTGGTATACAGATAAAGAGCATAGTGTTGAAACACTTGAAGAAGAGATAAGAAGGAAAGAAAAAGGAAAATCACATATGCAGGTGAATGAAGATGAAGATCATATGCAGGCAAGTACATCCAGGATTGGATCAGGTATGAGAAACGAAGATGAACCAAGATTTGATGAAGATGTGTATTCAAATACACATGAAGAATATGAGCTAAGAAGGTCAAACAGAGTAAGGAAACAACCAACAAGGTATTCCTATGACACTTCTTATTTGACTAAGAAAAACTATGCTTACTTAGTAAAGGAAGATGAAGAACCTCAGAATTACAGTGAAGCAAAAGGTAAGAAACAATGGGAAGAAGCAATGAAGGAGGAGTTCAATGCTCTTGAAGAGAACAAGACTTGGAAACTTGTTCCAAAACCAAATGGTAAGAAAGTGATTGGAAATAAATGGGTTTACAAAGTTTAAAAACTTGCAGATGGAAGGATAGCCAGATACAAAGCTAGACTGGTGGTCAAAGGCTATGCTCAGACACATGGCATAGATTATGATGAGACGTTTAGTCCGGTGGCAAAGATGTCAACCATAAGGACATTGATTGCTATAGCAGCATCAAAAGGATGGAAGCTAAGTCAACTAGATATAAAGAATGCATTTTTGAATGGATATATATCAGATGAAGTTTACATGGAACAACCTGAAGGGTTTGTAAGTTCCAGTTACCCAGATCATGTTTGAAGATTTAGAAGAGCTCTCTATGGATTGAAGCAAGCTCCAAGATCTTGGAATTACAGACTTGTGAAGTATCTCAATGACCTTGGATACCAAAGCTCGAAGGCTGATGCAAGTCTACTCGTTAAGAGAATAGATGAAGGTATGATCTACATTTGTATTTATGTAGATGACATAATAATCACAGGAACCTCAGATGAAGGAATCAAGGAGGTAAAAAGGTTGCTTGAAAAAGAGTTCAAGATCAGTGATCTAGGAAAGTTATCATACTTTCTTGGAATGGAAGTTACATATGCAGATCATGGCATATATGTTTCGCAAGAAAGGTATCTCCTAAACTTACTGAAGAAGTTTAACATGGAGAATTGCAGAGAAGCTTCAACACCGCTTGAAGTAAATCATAAACTCAGAAAATATGGTGGTGCAGAGTTTAAAGATATGAGGAAGTAGCAGTCGTTAGTGGGAAGCTTAATTTATGCTACACTAACAAGACCGGATCTCAGTTATGCAGTGGGAGTTCTTTCACAGTTTATGCATTGTCCGAAGGATCAACATTGGGTTGCAGGACAAAGAGTTCTTAGATATATCAAAAGAACTATAAAGGAAGGATTATATTATCCTTATACGTCAGATATAAAGCTAAGAGCATATAATGACTCAGACTGGGCAGGAAGTCAAGATGATAGAAGGTCAACACATGGGTATATGATATACCTAGGAGATAAGCTTGTAAGCTGGTGTTCAAAGAAGCAACACACAGTGGCTTTATCGTCAACAGAAGCAAAATATAAAGGACTTGTGGAGGCAGCGAAAGAAGTGATATGGATGTAGACCTTGTTCAAAAGCATGGGTATTGATCAAGGTATACCTATCATACATGGAGATAATATGAGCTCGTTGTATCTTGCAGCAAATCCAGTATTTCATGCAAGAACAAAACACATAGAGATTCAATATCATTTCCTGAGGCAAAAGGTAAAGGAGAAGGAGATTGAATTAATATTAACTCCTACAAAAGATCAGATTGTAGATATTCTGACAAAGAGCTTAGATGGAGTAAAGACAAGCAGATTCAAAGAAATGGCAGGTATAAAAGAAAAGGAAAATATATGAAAGATCAGAGAATGCAAATTAGTGATTGAGGGGGAGCTGTTGAAGAGTCACTCACAAATTTGACATACAGATAGACATAAAGACGAAGAAAGACAAAGAGAAGCAGAAACAAAACATTCAGAAAATCAAGCCTTAGTGAAGGGACAAATTCACGCCTATAATATACGGTGTAGAAACTTCCAAAATTACGAGTTTGAATCTCGGATCAAAATGTATATAAGAGAGAGCATATAACCGGAATAGATAGGTGAGAAGAGAAGAGTCCGTAAGAGACAAGGATAGTGATATAGAAGATGCCAGAGATTGTGTATGTAGAGATGAATAGTAAAACCTGAAATGTCGGGTATTCATCTGAGAGAGATGGTAAGGAATAACTACTCAGAGTAGGAGAGTTTTCCATAAGTATGAGCAAAGTGAGGCCAAGCTATTTTGTACACATCTTCTCTAATAGAAA
>CM035418.1:161755861-161758361 GCA_020310875.1 Ceratopteris richardii | reverse complement strand
AGTTCACAACCCTTAGGAAGCAACCCAAGCAATCAGTCTCAGAGTATGTGACAAAGATCAAAGATGTGGCAGACCAATTAGCAAGCATCGGAGAGGAGATTGAAGAGGAGCAAATAGTCAGGCAAGTAACAAATGGACTCAAGGCAGATGATAAGTGGGAAAGTTTCACCACTGCAATGGACCTCTATATGGACATGCATACCCCAGATCTCACAACACTTATGGGCCAACTTTTCACACATGAACCAAAGTTTACAAAGGCAGGAGATCAATCAAAAGGTAACAACCCCTCTGCTCTCTATACTGATAAGAAAGTTAAAGATAAAGGTAAAGGGAAGAAACAGGATGAAGAAGGCTCTACCTCCCAAGCTAATTATGCAGGGAGAGGTAGATCATCTAGAGGAAGAGGCAGAGGAGGTAAGTCAGGTAGGGGGAGACCCTACAACTCATCACCATGCAACATTTGTGGATTGTCTAATCATACCACAGATGAATGCTACAAGAACTACAAGAATCAGAGAGGAAGAGGCTACTCAAGAGGTGGATACTCTCAAGGGAGAGGTAGATTCAATCAACACCAAGGCTACAATGGATACAACAACCAATACAACAACAATTACAACAACAACCACAATGGTAATTACCAAGGTGGATTCAGAAATAGAAGAGACTACAACAACTACACAGAGGAGCAAGATGACTCCCTATTGATCATGAATATGACCTCCAAGGCAGGTACAAATGATGATCATTTATTTTATATTGACTCAGGATGTTCTAACCATGTAGCTGGAAATGTGGCACTACTTTCTGATTTGGAAGAGCCCAAGGGCAAACATTAGGTACAAACAGGTGATGACACTAAACATTCTGTTGTTAAGATTGGTAATGTGAAGACATGTGATGGTAACCAAAACCTATTGAGCAGGGTACTCTATGTACCAACCATCACCAAGAATCTAATGAGTGTTGGTCAGATTGTGGAGAAAGGTTTGCCGGTCAGATTCACACAACATGGAGCATATGTGGAGGACCCAAGACATGGATTCAGAAGGATAGCCAAAGGGGAGAAATCAGGTAGATTATTTACATTTGAGCTAGAAGATACCAAGAACATTGCTTTGTATAATTACAAGGATCAGACACTTTCAGAATTAGAAATATGGCACAAGAGATTAGGGCACATAGGTGAAAGAACCCTAAAGCAAATGTGCAGGGATCAATGTGTGCTTGGGATACCTAATGTGTCCAAGCAACACATGATATACAAGTGTGGATCATGTCAATTTGGTAAGTCTCACAGGTTACCCTATTCAAGGAAAGGTTTCATGCATGAAGACTACCTAGACTTGGTACACACAGATGTTTGGGGACCTAGCAAGGATCCTTCCATTTCAGGTTCAAGGTATTATGTGTCCTTCATTGATGACTATAGCAGGTGGACCATTTTATACTTTATGAAACATAAAGATGAAGTGTTTAATTGTTTCAAGAGGTATCTTGCACTTGTTGAAAATCAAACAGGAAGAAGCTTGAAGAGGCTAAGGTCAGATGGTGGAGGAGAGTACTTCTCCAATGAGTTTGAAGATTTCTTGCAGGAAAGAGGCATCAAAAGGGAGATTACTACAAGGTACTCACCTGAACAAAATGGGGTAGCTGAAAGAAGGAATAGACTCATAGTAGAGACAGCTAGGTCTATGCTTAATGAGAAAAAGTTACCAAATTATCTTTGGGCAGAGAGTGTATCCACTGCCACCTATCTCATCAATAGGTTGCCATCCAAATCACTTGATGGCATGACACCATATGAAGCTTGGCATGGTAAGAGACCCTCTCTGGATCATTGCAAAATCTTTGGTTGTGTTGCATATGTGCATATTCCCTCACAGGTAAGGGGAAAGCTAGACCCCAAGGCTGAAAAATGTATCTTCATTGGTTATGATTTGAACCAAAAAGGATACAGATTCTACAACCCAACAAACAAAGGGTTTAAGGTAAGCAGAGATGTCATGTTTGATGAGAATGACTCTTGGTATGAGAATGAATGCAGGAAAGTGAGTCTACCCTATGACATGGAAGAAGATTTTCCAAAGCTCACCAAGGAAGAACCAATTCAGCAAGAAGATTCAAGCTCAGATGATGATGATACAATAAATCTTGAAGAGTTCAAGGCTTGGAAGTCCAAAGGAAAGATGAAGATGAAGCAACTAGAAGATAAACCAGAATCCTCAACTCAAGCAATGAGGAGATCTCAGAGAGAAAAGAAGAAGCCTATCAGATTTGGGTATGACACATCACTTGTAACTAAACATTCTGTATATCTTGCAAAGGACTTGTTGAATGAAGAACCAGGTACCTATGAAGAAGCAATTACCAAACCAGAATGGAGAGAAGCCATGGATGAAGAGATGGAAGCTCTCAAGGAAAGTGATACTTGGGACTTGGTACCCAAGAAGGACTCTATGAAGGTAATAGGATCCAGATGGATCTACAAACTAAA
>CM035418.1:161743361-161748361 GCA_020310875.1 Ceratopteris richardii | reverse complement strand
GGGAATGTACATTTGATAGTTTCAATACAAATACTCATAGTTCTTAACTCTGTGTTTTTCTGAGTCATTCACCTCAAAGTCTGTCAACTTCAACTGGGCATATCTCAAGATCTACTGAACCAAATTTGATGATCCAGGGCTCATTGGAACCAGCTCAAAGCATTCTACAACACGACAAAATTTCAAGTCATTCTATTCAACCAATTGGGAGAAATCTCAGTCGAGACAGACACTGGTATATTTCTGTGTTGTTCCTAAAAAATCGGGGGTGTCTCTGATTTTGCTAAAGATCATGCTCAGTGTATAGTTTGTTAATTGGAGTGATTTAACTTGCTAATGGTAGCTTGTTAAGTTAATTTAATACTCCCAGAAGGAATTAAACCAATTGCAAGTGTGCTGGACACACTGAGCTTAGGACTGAGCAGGTATCAATACAGGAATAGAAAGTTTTTTGGAGTTGTGAAGGTTCAAAATCATCTGTTTTGACTTGGTCATTACTCAATCATTTTGTAAAGCACATATATAGTTTCTTGGTGTCATTTGGAAGCTCAAGAAGTCTCCTAATCATATCTGAAGAGAAAAGAGGGCAGGTGTGAAGCAGGTCTAGCAGCACCAACTTGATCTTCTGATTGTACCCAGCCATCACATCCAACAGTGGTATCAGAGCTAACAAGGTAATTATGGGTGATGGTTTCCCATACATATCAGGAGATGAGGAGTTGCCCTCATTCAAGACCAGAGGCCTACCTACAAAGGATGAGCATGAGAGACTTAATCAATGATGTGCTAAAGATGCTTTGGCAAGGTCATATCTTCTAAACTCTATCTCTGATTTTCTTCTACCTCATGTTAGGAACTGTAAGACTTCCCAAGAGACTTGGGAAACCTTGTCAACATACTTCTCATCAAGCACAAGGGCCAGAAAGAATCAGCTATGGATTGAGTTTACAACTCTTAGGAAGCAATCAAAACAATGTGTCTCAGATTTTGTCACCAAAGTCAAAGACATTGCAGACCAACTTGCAAGTGTTGGAGAAGAAATTGAAGAGGAGCAAATAGTCAGACAAGTGATAAATGGACTAAAGGCAGATGACAAGTGGGAGAGCTTTACCACTGCAATGGACTTGTACATGGACGTCCAAGCACCTGATTTAACAACTCTGATTGGACAACTCTTTACACATGAAGCAAAGATCACAAAGAATGGAGAGCAATCAAAAGGTAATAATCCCTCTGCCCTATATACAGATAAGAAGTCTAAAGACAAGGGTAAAAGTAAGAAAGTTGATGAAGAAGGATCCACCTCCCAAGCAAACTATGCAGGGAGAGGTAGATCATCTAGAGGTAGGGGCAGAGGAGGTAAGTCAGGTAGGGGGAGACCCTATAATCAATCTCCATGCAATATCTGTGGCTTGTCTAACCATACTACAGATGAATGTTACAAGAACTACAAGAATCAAAGAGGAAGAGGTCACCAAAGAGGAGGATACTCTCAAGGCAGAGGCAGGTTCAATCAATCTCAAGGCTACCATGGCTATAACAATAATTACAACAACAATAGCTACAATCACAATGGCAATTATCAAGGAGGATACAGGAACAGAAAGGATTACAACAATTATGCAGAGGATCAAGATGATTCCTTGTTGATTATGAACATGACATCTAAATCAGGTATCAATGATGATCATTTGTTCTATATTGACTCAGGTTGCTCTAACCATGTAGCTGGGAATGTTGCCTTACTCTCTGATTTGGAAGAACCTAAAGGCAAGCACCAAGTGCAGACAGGTGATGACACTAAACATTCAGTGGTTAAAGTAGGTAATGTCAAAACAAGTGATGGTAATCAGAATTTGCTAAGCAGAGTATTGTATGTCCCAACAATCACCAAGAATCTGATGAGTGTAGGTCAGATTGTTGAAAAAGGTCTACAAGTCAGGTTCACTCAACATGGTGCATATGTGGAGGATCCAAGACATGGATTCAGAAGGATAGCCAAGGGAGAGAAATCAGGTAGACTATTTACCTTTGAACTTGAGGATACTAAGAATATTGCCTTGTACAACTATAAGGACCAAACCCTATCAGAATTGGCGATGTGGCATAAAAGATTAGGTCACATTGGAGAAAGGACAATAAAGCAAATGAGCAGAGATCAATGTGTGCTTGGGATACCTAATGTATCCAAGCAACATATGATATACAAGTGTGGGGCTTGTCAATTTGGTAAGTCACACAGATTGCCATATACCAAAAAGGGTTTTATGCATGAAGACTACTTGGAATTGGTGCATACAGATGTTTGGGGACCTAGCAAGGAGCCATCCATATCTGGATCTAGGTATTATGTATCTTTTATTGATGACTATAGCAGATGGACTGTTTTGTACTTCATGAAACATAAAGATGAAGTATTTAATTGTTTCAAAAAGTATCTTGCATTAGTTGAGAATCAAACAGGTAGACATTTGAAGAGGCTAAGGTCTGATGGTGGTGGAGAATACTTCTCCAATGACTTTGAAGAATTCTTGCAGGAAAGAGGCATCAAGAGGGAGATTACCACAAGGTACTCACCTGAACAAAATGGGGTAGCTGAAAGGAGGACTAGACTAATTGTGGAGACAGCTAGGTCTATGCTTAATGAGAAAAAACTACCAAATTACCTTTGGGCAGAGAGTGTATCTACTGCCACATACTTAATCAACAGGTTGCCATCAAAGACACTTGATGGAATGACACCCTATGAGGCTTGGCATGGTAAGAGACCATCTCTGGATCATTGCAAGATCTTTGGGTGTGTTGCATATGTGCATATTCCCTCACAGGTAAGGGGAAAGCTAGACCCTAAGGCTGAAAAGTGTATCTTTATTGGTTATGATTTGAATCAGAAAGGATACAGGTTCTATAACCCCTCAAATAAAGGCTTCAAGGTAAGCAGAGATGTAATCTTTGATGAAAATGATTCATGGTATGATAATGAGTGCAGGAAAGTAAGCCTACCTTATGATATGGAAGAAGACTTTCCAAAGCTTGTCAGGCAAGAACCAACTCACCAGGAGGACACAAGCTCAGATGATGAAGACACCATCAACATTGAAGAATTCAAAGCTTGGAAATCCAAAGGGAAGATGAAGATGAAGCAACTTGAAGACAATCCAGAATCCTCAACTCAAGCTATGAGAAGATCTTCAAGAGAGAAGAAGAAACCAATTAGGTATGGGTATGATACTTCACTTGTAACCAAGCACTCTGTATATCTTGCAAAGGATATCTTGAATGAAGAACCAGGTACATATGAAGAAGCAATTACTAAACCAGAATGGAAGGAAGCAATGGATGAAGAAATGGAGGCTCTCAAGGAGAGTGATACTTGGGACTTGGTACCCAAGAAGGACTCCATGAAAGTGATAGGATCCAGATGGATCTACAAACTCAAAAGAAATTCAGATGGTACAATAAGCAGGTACAAAGCTAGGTTGGTAGCCAAGGGTTTTGCACAAACCCAAGGCATTGATTATGAGGAGACATTTTCTCCTGTGGCAAAGATGCCAACTATCAGAATTATGGTGAGTGTAGCTGCATCCAAGAATTGGAACATGTACCAATCGGATGTAAAGAATGCATTCTTGAATGGATGGATATCTGAAGAGGTCTACATGTCACAACCACCTGGCTATGAGGATCCCAATAAGGTAAATCATGTTTGCAAATTGAAGAAAGCTCTGTATGGATTGAAGCAGGCACCTAGAGCATGGAACTATAGGTTGACAACCTATCTCTTGGATCAAGGATTTGTGATGAGTAAAGCAGATACTTCATTGTTTATAAAGAAGAACAATTCAGAGGTAATATACTTGTGTGTCTATGTTGATGACATCATTATTACAGGAAATGATGTTCAAGGAATTAGACACATCAAAGGTCAAATGATGAAGGAATTCAAGATCAATGATCTTGGATTATTGAAGTACTTCCTAGGGCTTGAATTGGTCTACACAAATTCAGGTATATACATTACTCAGAAGAAGTACATTTAGGACATGGTCAAGAAGTTTAACTTGCAGGAAGCTAAAGTCTCAAACATTCCTATGGAGGTCAATCACAAACTCAGTGCACATGAAGGAGAAGAACTCAAGGATATTACAGGTTACCAAAGTTTGGTAGGTAGTCTTAACTATGCTACCTTAACCAGGATTGATATCTCATATGGTGTTAGTGTACTTAGCCAATTTATGCATAAGCCAAGAGTACCACATTTGGAGGCAGCCAAGAAGATAGTAAAGTACCTAAAGGGAACACAAAATCATGGTTTATATTATCCATATTCATCAGATATTGACATCAAGGTATACTCAGATGCAGATTGGGCAGGTTGCAAGGATGACAGAAGGAGTACATCTGGTTACATATGTTTTGCAGGTGATTAACCAATTTCTTGGTCATCCAAGAAACAACCCACAGTGGCTCTATCATCTACTGAGGCAGAATACAGAGGGCTAGCCAATGCCACTCAAGAAGCCATATGGTTGAAGCTACTATACTCAGAATTGGGCCTATACACAAGGGCACCAATCATATTTGGTGATAACACAAGTTCACTTCACCTAGCTACTAACCCTGTTTATCATGCTAGAACAAAACACATAGAGGTGCATTACCACTATGTGAGGGAGAAATTACTTAGCAAGGAAATCCAATTATCATATGTGTCTACTAATATTCAATGTGCAGATTTGCTTACAAAAGCTTTGGATGGGAGCAAACTATGCAGGTTTAAATCCATGATTGGATTACAGGATATCATTGAAGATTAAAGATGAAGACTCAAGCAAGTGTTTGGCTTGAGGGGGAGCTGTTGGTGCAAACAAGCCTTAACACTTGGCTTTGATTTGTGCCTTGAAGACTCAACATAAAGCTTGGACTATTAGAACCTTGGAAGATTAAAAGATTGGACCCTTGAATGATACATTCACAAGAATCAATAACCATATGAACCT
>CM035418.1:161710861-161715861 GCA_020310875.1 Ceratopteris richardii | reverse complement strand
TTGGATAGAAATAACTACCAGGCATGGTCATTAAGAATGAAGACTTATCTACAAGGGAGAAGTTTGTATGGATACATATCAGGAGATGAGGAGTTGCCCTCATTCAAAACCAGAGGCCTACCTACAAAGGATGAGCATGAGAGACTTAATCAATGGTGTGCTAAAGATGCTTTAGCAAGGTCATATCTTCTAAACTCTATCTCTGATTTCCTTCTACCTCATGTTAGGAACTGTAAGACTTCCCAAGAGACTTGGGAGACCTTGTCAACATACTTCTCATCAAGCACAAGGGCCAGAAAGAATCAGCTATGGATTGAGTTTACAACTCTTAGGAAGCAATCAAAACAATGTGTTTCAGATTTTGTCACCAAAGTCAAAGATATAGCAGATCAACTTGCAAGTGTTGGAGAAGAGATTGAAGAAGAGCAAATTGTTAGACAAGTGATCAATGGACTCAAAGCAGATGACAAGTGGGAGAGCTTTACCACTGCAATGGACTTGTACATGGACATCCAAGCACCTGATCTAACAACTCTGATTGGACAACTATTTACACATGAAGCAAAGATCACAAAGAATGGAGAGCAATCAAAAGGTAACAATCCCTCTGCCCTATATACAGATAAGAAGTCTAAAGATAAGGGTAAAAGCAAGAAGGTTGATGATGAAGGATCCACCTCCCAAGCAAACTATGCAGGGAGAGGTAGATCATCTAGAGGTAGGGGCAGAGGAGGTAAGTCAGGTAGGGGGAGACCCTATAATCAATCTCCATGCAATATTTGTGGCTTGTCTAATCATACTACAGATGAATGCTACAAAAACTACAAGAATCAAAGAGGAAGAGGTCACCAAAGAGGAGGATACTCCCAAGGCAGAGGCAGACTCAATCAATCTCAAGGCTACCATGGCTACAACAATAACTACAACAACAATTACAACAATAGCTACAATCACAATGGCAATTATCAAGGAGGATACAGGAACAGAAAGGATTACAATAATTATGCAGAGGATCAAGATGATTCCTTGTTGATTATGAACATGACATCTAAATCAGGTATCAATGATGATCATTTGTTCTATATTGACTCAGGTTGCTCTAACCATGTAGCTGGGAATGTTGCCTTACTCTCTGATTTGGAAGAACCTAAAGGTAAGCACCAAGTGCAGACAGGTGATGACTCTAAACACTCAGTGGTTAAAGTAGGTAATGTCAAAACAAGTGATGGTAATCAGAATTTGCTAAGCAGAGTATTGTATGTCCCAACAATCACCAAGAATCTGATGAGTGTAGGTCAGATTGTTGAAAAAGGTCTACAGGTCAGGTTCAATCAACATGGTGCATATGTGGAGGATCCAAGACATGGATTCAGAAGGATAGCCAAGGGAGAGAAGTCAGGTAGACTATTTACCTTTGAACTTGAGGATACTAAAAGTATTGCCTTGTACAACTATAGGGACCAAACCCTATCAGAATTGGAGATGTGGCACAAGAGATTGGGTCACATTGGAGAGAGAACCATAAAGCAGATGAGCAGAGATCAATGTGTGCTTGGGATACCTAATGTATCCAAGCAACACATGATATACAAGTGTGGGGCTTGTCAATTTGGTAAGTCACACAGGTTGCCATATACCAAGAAAGGATTTATGCATGAAGATTACTTGGAATTGGTGCATACAGATGTTTGGGGACCAAGCAAGGAGCCATCCATATCTGGATCAAGGTACTATGTATCTTTTATAGATGATTATAGCAGATGGACTGTCTTGTACTTCATGAAACATAAAGATGAAGTATTTAATTGCTTCAAAAGGTATCTTGCATTAGTAGAGAATCAAACAGGTAGACAATTGAAGAGGTTAAGGTCTGATGGTGGTGGAGAATACTTCTCCAATGACTTTGAAGACTACTTGCAGGAAAGAGGCATCAAGAGGGAAATTACCACAAGGTACTCACCTGAACAAAATGGGGTAGCTGAAAGAAGAAATAGACTCATTGTGGAGACAGCTAGGTCTATGCTTAATGAGAAGAAACTACCAAATTATCTTTGGGCAGAGAGTGTATCTACTGCCACATACTTAATCAACAGGTTGCCATCAAAGACACTTGATGGAATGACACTCTATGAGGCTTGGCATGGTAAGAGACCTTCTCTGGATCATTGCAAAATCTTTGGGTGTGTTGCATATGTGCATATTCCCTCACAGGTAAGGGGAAAGCTAGATCCTAAGGCTGAAAAGTGTATCTTTATTGGTTATGATTTGAATCAGAAAGGATACAGATTCTATAACCCCTCAAACAAAGGCTTCAAGGTAAGCAGAGATGTCATCTTTGATGAAAATGATTCATGGTATGATAATGAGTGCAGGAAAGTGAGTTTACCTTATGATATGGAAGAAGACTTTCCAAAGCTTGTCAGACAAGAACCAACTCAGAATGAGGATACAAGTTCAGATGATGAAGACACCATCAACATTGAAGAATTCAAAGCTTGGAAATCAAAAGGGAAGATGAAGATGAAGCAACTTGAAGACAATCCAGAATCCTCAACTCAAGCTATGAGGAGATCTTCAAGGGAAAAGAAGAAACCTATTAGGTATGGTTATGATACTTCACTTGTAACCAAGCACTCTGTATATCTTGCAAAGGATATCTTAAGTGAAGAACCAGGTACATTTGAGGAAGCTATTACTAAACCAGAATGGAAGGAAGCAATGGATGAAGAAATGGAGGCTCTCAAGGAGAGTGATACTTGGGACTTGGTACCCAAGAAGGACTCCATGAAGGTCATAGGATCCAAATGGATCTACAAACTCAAAAGGAACTCAGATGGTACAATAAGCAGGTACAAAGCTAGGTTGGTAGCCAAGGGTTTTGCACAAACCCAAGGCATTGATTATGAGGAGACATTTTCTCCTGTGGCAAAGATGCCAACTATCAGAATTATGGTGAGTGTAGCTGCATCAAAAAATTGGAACATGTACCAATTGGATGTGAAGAATGCATTCTTGAATGGATGGATTTCTGAAGAGGTCTACATGTCACAACCACCTGGCTATGAGGATCCCAATAAGGTAAATCATGTTTGCAAATTGAAGAAAGCTCTGTATGGATTGAAACAGGCACCTAGAGCATGGAACTATAGGTTGACAACCTATCTCTTGGATCAAGGATTTTTGATGAGTAAAGCAGATACTTCATTGTTTATAAAGAAGAACAATTCAGAGGTAATATACTTGTGTGTCTATGTTGATGACATCATTATTACAGGAAATGATGTTCAAGGAATTAGACACATCAAAGGTCAAATGATGAAGGAATTCAAGATCAATGATCTTGGATTATTGAAGTACTTTCTAGGGCTTGAATTGGTCTACACAAATTCAGGTATATACATTACTCAGAAGAAGTACATTCAGGACATGGTCAAGAAGTTTAATTTGCAGGAAGCTAAAGTCTCAAACATTCCTATGGAAGTCAACCACAAACTCAGTGCACATGAAGGAGAAGAACTCAAGGATATTACAGGTTACCAAAGTTTGGTAGGTAGTCTTAATTATGCTACCTTAACTAGGATTGATATCTCATATGGTGTTAGTGTACTTAGCCAATTTATGCATAAGCCAAGAGTACCACATTTGGAGGCAGCCAAGAAGATAGTAAAGTACCTAAAGGGAACACAAAATCATGGTTTGTATTATCCATATTCATCAGATATTGACATCAAGGTATACTCAGATGCAGATTGGGCAGGTTGCAAGGATGACAGGAGGAGTACATCTGGTTACATATGCTTTGCAGGTGACAAACCTATTTCTTGGTCATCCAAGAAACAACCCACAGTGGCTCTATCATCTACTGAGGCAGAGTACAGAGGGCTAGCCAATGCCACTCAAGAATCAATATGGTTGAAGTTACTCTATTCAGAATTGGGCCTATACACAAGGCCACCAATCATATTTGGTGATAATACAAGTTCACTCCATTTAGCTGCTAATCCTGTGTATCATGCTAGGACAAAACACATAGAGGTGCATTACCACTATGTGAGGGAGAAACTACTTAGCAAAGAAATCCAATTATCATATGTGTCCACTAATATTCAATGTGCAGATTTGCTTACAAAAGCTTTGGATGGAAGCAAGCTATGCAGGTTTAAATCCATGATTGGATTACAGGATATCATTGAAGACTAAAGATGAAGACTCAAGCAAGTGTTTGGCTTGAGGGGGAGCTGTTGGTGCAAACAAGCCTTAACACTTGGCTTTGTTGTGTACCTTTGAAGACCCAACTTAAAGCTTGGACTATTGAACCCTTGGAAAGCATAAAAGATTGAACCCTTGGATGATACATTCACAAGAGTCAATAATCATGTGAACCTAGTCTTAGTGATTCTTACTTTTATCTCATGTAAAAGTCTATATGACTTTAACCACTCATGTAATCACACCTAACAGAGGAAGTCGTGGAAAATTTGATTGATTGAGTAGGTGAATGATTGAGAGAATATCTCATTCACTTTTAGGTACATGATTCAAGGAGATTGACATAGATTTGAAATTCAAAATTTTACTCAATCTCTATAAAAGCTACAAGTCAAAAGTCGCGGGTATCCTTCACTCCTTCCGAGGCAATTCTGAGTAAATCATTGAGTGTGTGAGAGCTACTACATAGCCTACACCTCTGAGTACCATTGGGCATCACATTACATGCCAATGGGAATGTACAATCATTAGATTTAATCAATATACATATATTCATAGTCTCTGTTTTCTCTGAGTGACTACCTCCAACTCTGTCAACTTCAACAGAGCATATCTCAAAATCTACTAAACCAAATTTGATGATCAAGGGCTCATTGGAACCAGCTCAAAGCATTCTACAACACTACAAAGTTTCAAGTCAATATATTCAGCCAATTGGGAGAAATCGCTGTCGAAGTGATCACTGGTATATTTCTGTGTGATTCCTAAAAAGTCGGGGGTGTCCCTGAGTT
>CM035418.1:161668565-161681065 GCA_020310875.1 Ceratopteris richardii | reverse complement strand
GAACTTTAATCAAAGAGGAAGAGGTGGTAGATATCAGAGAGGAAACTTCAGAGGTAGAGGTGGTAGGAATTCTCTTAGAAGAAGTGGAGGAAGAAGCTTCCAAAATCAATCCTATAATAACACCTACTACAATAATGCATCAGATCAAAAAGAAGATTCGACTCTCATTATGAATGCAACATGTGAAGCCTCACATGAAGACATGAGAGTATTTTATATTGACTCAGGATGTAGCAATCATCTGAGTGGAAACATTGCTTTGATGACTGATCTAGATCATAATGCAATTAATCATACAGTTCAAACAGGTGATAATACAAAGCACAAAGTAAAGTCAACTCGTTCAGTCAAAGCCAAAGATGGAAGCACTCTTTTGAGTAAGGTTCTGTATGTTCCTACAATTCCAAAGAATTTGATCAGTGTAGGACAAATTGTGGAAAAAGGATATGAGGTAAGGTTCACTAATGATGGAGTTTATGTTGAAGACCCTAGTCAAGGGTATAAACAGATTGTTACAGGGAAGAAGGAAGGAAGGCTCTTCACATTAAAGGTACAAGGAAATGTTGGACATGCTATGTTTGCATATGGAGAGCAAAAGGTGTCAGAATTGGATCTTTGGCACAAAAGACTTGGACATTTTAATGAGAGAGGTATCAAAGAAATGATAAGCAATGGTTCAGTACTTGGATTGCCTAACATTGCAGGTCAACACATGACATACAGATGTGAAGCATGTCACTTAGGTAAGGCTCATAAGCAATCATACAATAAGCATGGTTTTATGTATACAGAAAGACTTGAATTGGTACATACAGATGTGTGGGGTCCTTCAAAGGATTTTAGTATAAATGGTTCAAGATATTATGTCATATATGTTGATAATGCTACCAGATGGATTATAATCTATGTGATCAAAGACAAGTTAGAAGTGTTTAATACATTTAAACACTATCATGCATATGCAGAAAGAATTACAGGTCAAAAATTAAAGAGGTTAAGGTCAGATGGAGGGGGAGAGTATTTCTCTAATGAGTTTAGTGATTAGTTGTGGAATGCAGGTATAAAGAGAGAGGTTACTTGCAGGTACTCTCCTCAACAAAATGGGGTAGCAGAGAGAAGAAATAGAACTCTTGTTGAGTTTGCAAGATCCATGATGAAGGAGAAAAATTGTCCTAATTATTTGTGGGCTGAGGCTGTAAACACAGCCACATATTTGATCAATAGGTTACCTTGTAAAGCGTTGTAGGGTATGAAACCATATGAAGCTTGGTGGGGTAAGAGACCTACCTTGGATCATTGTAAAATATTTGGTTGTTTGGCATATGCATATGTGCCATCTCAATTGAGGTATAAATTGGAACCTAAAGCAAAGAAGTATGTATTCATTGGTTATGATGACAAGCAGATGGGTTATAGGTTGTGGAGTCCATCCACAAAGCAATTCCTTGTGTCCAAGGATGTTACATTTGATGAGCAAGGCACTTGGTATGCAGGTAAACTTAATGTGCATGCAGATGTTGAAGAAGTGGTGGATCAAAAGAAAGGTAAATCAAAGATTCAAATATTTGATGAAGATGAGAATAATGAAGTACAGGTTGAAGTTGAAGAAAGGCCAAGGTTTGATCCAGAATGTGATGAACTAGAAACTTCAAGAAGTGGATAAATCAGAAGGTCATCTAGGCATAAATGGCAACCTACAAGGTATAGCTATGATACTTCATTTTTGACTCCCAAGGATTATGCTTACATGGTAAAAGCAGATGAAGATCCATCTACATATGATGAAGCCAAAGGGAAGAAGAATTGGGAAGAAGCTATGCAAGAGGAGTATGATGCATTGATGGAAAATCAGACATGGGATCTAGTTCCTAAACCTAATAGCCAGAAAATCATTAGATGTAAGTGGGTTTACAAAACAAAAAGGTTTGCAGATGGAAGTGTGTCTAGGTACAAAGCTAGACTTGTTGTGAAGGGATATGCACATACATATGGAGTGGACTATGATGAGACTTATAGTCCTATGGCAAAGATGACAACCATCAGGACACTCATAGCAATTGCTACTTGCAAAGGTTGGAAATTATCTCAATTAGATGTTAAAAATGATTTTTTGAATGGTTACGTTTCAGATGAAGTCTACATGGAACAACCAGATGGTTTCAAAGATCAAGTGTATTCAAATTATGTGTGTAAGCTCAAGAGAGATTTGTATGGGTTGAAGCAGGCCCCAAGGGCATGAAATTATAGGCTTGTAAAGTTCTTAAAGGAACTTGGATTTCAAACATCAAAGGCAGATAGTAGCTTGCTAGTCAAAGCAAGTGAGGATGGCTTTATTTATGTTTGTATTTATGTCGATGACATAATACTTACAGGAACAGATGACAAAGGTATACATATGATTAAGAAACAGATGGAAAGAGAGTTCAAAATAAATGATTTGGGAAATTTGTCATTCTTTTTGGGAATGGAGATTTCATATACTCAACATGGAGTATATGTGACTCAAGAAAGGTATCTAGGTATCTGAAAAATTTGCTAATCAAATTTAAAATGGAAGATTGCAGGATAGCACCAACTCCAATGGAAGTGAATCATAGATTGACTAGATATGGAGGAGAGGAATTCAAAGATATGAAGCTCTATCAGAGTTTGAAAGGAACATTGGATTGCAGGACAAAGAGTACTTAGGTACATCAAGGGCACACTTAAAGAAGGATTGTATTATGGTTTTACTTCAGATACAAGGATCAAGATATACAATGATGCAGATTAGGCAGGTAATTCTGATGATAGAAGGTCAACACATGGATATTTGTGTTATGTGGGAGATAAGCTAATCTCATGGTGTTCTAAGAAGCAAGATATAGTTGCTTTATCATCTACAGAAGCAGAATACAAAGGCATGGTGGAAGCTCCAAAGGAAGTAATATGGCTAAAGACACTTATGAAGAGTTTTGATGTTGTTCAGAGTACTCCTATTATTTGTGGAGACAATATGAGCTCTTTATACTTGGCAACAAATCCTGTGTTTCATGCTAGAACTAAACATATTGAAATTCAGTATCATTTTTTGAGAGAGAAGGTTATTGATAAAGAAATTGAAGTCATGCATACTCCTACAAAAGATCAACTTGCAGATATGATGACAAAAAGTTTGGATGGACCAAACTTGCAGAGGTTTAAAGATATGGCAGGAATAAAGAAGATGCAGGTAATCACAATTGATGATTGAGGGGGAGCTGTTGGAGCATAACAATCAACAATTAGTGGTTACATAAAGGCTAGAAGTAAAGAGATGTAGAAAAGATTGAAGATCAACTTCATGAAATGAAGAAAAGATTCAGATAGCAAAGTTCTTTAAATCATATGTACATTAGTTCTGTAGATACTTCAATATACTTGAAGTAATGACGAATTAGGACTTGTATGTGTATATAAGTATATGCTTATAGTCGTATTGTAAGCATAAGAGAGCATGAGATGAAATATAGATGAGTAGATGATGGACATTGTATGTATCATCGATCATATGTATGAAGAGTTAAGATAAGAGAAAGTTTTTCAAAGTATGGCGCATCGATCTTTTCTCTAATTCTCCTTCTGTGCTTAATCTTATGAGAAATCCTTTTGTACACATCTAAGTCCATAGTTAATCCATCTATGGCTAAAGTTTGAGAGTTCAATTGGAAACAGGCTGAGAGAATTTTAAATAGGAATATTCATATGTAAGAAAGTTCCGAGTGTCTTCTGAAACAGGTGCAGATTCGATGGTCAAAGAAATGGAGAGTGCTCAGTGCATAGTGTAAAGTTTTACACAAATGGGGACTCAAAATTTAAGTTGAGAGGTAAGCCATCAATGACTAAAAGCATTTTATTAAACGGGCTATAGTTTGGGAGAACCATAGCTTAGAAGTTACAGATGTCAAAGTCGTCATTACATAGATGCAGTTTTAGACATAGGTAAAGTGTTTGAGTCATTTCTCACAATCTACTCAAGCATTTGAAGTGATTTAACTTGGAGGAGGTGCACAACCTCTAGGCGACACATTCTACAAAGTTTTGTAAAAAAATTTACATGAATGATTAGTCAATGAGTGATTAATCTGCAACAAACTTTTTCTAAGAAGTAATTAATCAGAGTTGATCAATTTCTTGATAGTTTGATAATTGTTTTCCAAAATCAAGCGGAGTCTGAAGTTATTCTTGATATAGAGGTGGTCTAACATCAAGGATAGCTTATTCTTTTGGAGATTTACTTTCTCCATCAGTGGTATCAGAGCAGGAAGTATCAAATTTGAGGAAAGGAAGACTCCGACTGCTGCAGACATACAAACTTTACATCTTGAAGGTTCAAAAGAATAAAGTCTGAAGAAAGATTGAAGGAAGACACATAAAGTTTATCAAAAGGATCAAAAGGAGCAACATTCGAAGCTAAGGTACATTCATTCTTTATAAGGACTAAAGATTTGAGACTACAGGTGAAGCAAGGATGGGAGATAGTCTCCAAATTGAAAAGTTGGATAGAGAGAACTATCCAGCTTGGTCTATGAGAATGGAAGCTCATCTTATGAGCAAAGATCTGATGGGATACATAACAGGAGAGGAAGAAAAGCGAGAATTTAAAGATCCTAGTGTTCCAACTAGGGAGGAGCTTGCAGATATAAAGATTTGGATGAAGAAGGATGCTCAAGCAAGGAGCATAATTTACATGGCAGTTAATGATTATTTGCTTCCTCATATCAGAGGACTTGAAAGTGCAAGTTTTCTAAGAGGAAGAGGAAGTGGCAGAAGTAGAGGAAGAGACAGAAATAACAAAGATAATGTCAGAGCTTGTTGGATATGTGGTAAGACCAATCATCTATCTCATGATTGTTGGCATAATAATCAAAGCAATGGTAATTTTAATCAGAACTTTAATCAAAGAGGAAGAGGTGGTAGATATCAGAGAGGAAACTTCAGAGGTAGAGGTGGTAGGAATTCTTTTGGAAGAGGTGGAGGAAGAAGCTTCCAAAATCAATCCTATAATAACACCTACTACAATTATGCATCAGATCAGAAAGAAGATTCGACTCTCATTATGAATGCAACATGTGAAGCCTCACATGAAGACATGAGAGTATTTTATATTGACTCAGGATGTAGCAATCATCTGAGTGGAAACATTGCTTTGATGACTGATCTAGATCATAATGCAATTAATCATACAGTTCAAACAGGTGATAATACAAAGCACAAAGTAAAGTCAATTGGTTCAATCAAAGCCAAAGATGGAAGCACTCTTTTGAGTAAGGTTCTGTATGTTCCTACAATTCCAAAGAATTTGATCAGTGTAGGACAAATTGTGGAAAAAGGATATGAGGTAAGGTTCACTAATGATGGAGTTTATGTTGAAGACCCTAGTCAAGGGTATAAACAGATTGTTATAGGGAAGAAGGAAGGAAGGCTCTTCACATTAAAGGTACAAGGAAATGTTGGACATGCTATGTTTGCATATGGAGAGCAAAAGGTGTCAGAATTGGATCTTTGGCACAAAAGACTTGGACATTTTAATGAGAGAGGTATCAAAGAAATGATAAGCAATGGTTCAGTACTTGGATTGCCTAACATTGCATGTCAACACATGACATACAGATGTGAAGCATGTCACTTAGGTAAGGCTCATAAGCAATCATACAATAAGCATGGTTTTATGTATACAGAAAGACTTGAATTGGTACATACAGATGTGTGGGGTCCTTCAAAGGATTTTAGTATAAATGGTTCAAGATATTATGTCATATATGTTGATGATGCTACCAGATGGATTATAATCTATGTGATCAAAGACAAGTCAGAAGTGTTTAATACATTTAAACACTATCATGCATATGCAGAAAGAATTACAAGTCAAAAATTAAAGAGGTTAAGGTCAGATGGAGGGGGAGAGTATTTCTCTAATGAGTTTAGTGATTAGTTGTGGAATGCAGGTATAAAGAGAGAGGTTACTTGCAGGTACTCTCCTCAACAAAATGGGGTAGCAGAGAGAAGAAATAGAACTCTTGTTGAGTTTGCAAGATCCATGATGAAGGAGAAAAATTGTCCTAATTATTTGTGGGCTGAGGCTGTAAACACAGCCACATATTTGATCAATAGGTTACCTTGTAAAGCTTTGTAGGGTATGACACCATATGAAGCTTGGTGGGGTAAGAGACCTACCTTGGATCATTGTAAAATATTTGGTTGTTTGGCATATGCATATGTGCCATCTCAATTGAGGCATAAATTGGAACCTAAAGCAGAGAAGTATGTATTCATTGGTTATGATGACAAGCAGATGGGTTATAGGTTGTGGAGTCCATCCACAAAGCAATTCCTTGTGTCCAAGGATGTTACATTTGATGAGCAAGGCACTTGGTATGCAGGTAAACTTAATGTGCATGCAGATGTTGAAGAAGTGGTGGATCAAAAGAAAGGTAAATCAAAGATTCAAATATTTGATGAAGATGAGAATAATGAAGTACAGGTTGAAGTTGAAGAAAGGCCAAGGTTTGATCCAGAATGTGATGAACTAGAAACTTCAAGAAGTGGATAAATCAGAAGGTCATCTAGGCATAAATGGCAACCTACAAGGTATAGCTATGATACTTCATTTTTGACTACCAAGGATTATGCTTACATGGTAAAAGCAGATGAAGATCCATCTACATATGATGAAGCCAAAGGGAAGAAGAATTGGGAAGAAGCTATGCAAGAGGAGTATGATGCATTGATGGAAAATCAGACATGGGATCTAGTTCCTAAACCTAATAGCCAGAAAATCATTGGATGTAAGTGGGTTTACAAAACAAAAAGGTTTGCAGATGGAAGTGTGTCTAGGTACAAAGCTAGACTTGTTGTGAAGGGATATGCACATACATATGGAGTGGACTATGATGAGACTTATAGTCCTGTGGCAAAGATGACAACCATCAGGACACTCATAGCAATTGCTACTTGCAAAGGTTGGAAATTATCTCAATTAGATGTTAAAAATGATTTTTTGAATGGTTACGTTTCAGATGAAGTCTACATGGAACAACCAGATGGTTTCAAAGATCAAGTGTATCCAAATTATGTGTGTAAGCTCAAGAGAGATTTGTATGGGTTGAAGTAGGCCCCAAGGGCATGAAATTATAGGCTTGTAAAGTTCTTAAAGGAACTTGGATTTCAAACATCAAAGGCAGATAGTAGCTTGCTAGTCAAAGCAAGTGAGGATGGCTTTATTTATGTTTGTATTCATGTCGATGACATAATACTTACAGGAACAGATGACAAAGGTATACACATGATTAAGAAACAGATGGAAAGAGAATTCAAAATCAGTGATTTGGGAAATTTGTCATTCTTTTTGGGAATGGAGATTTCATATACTCAACATGGAGTATATGTGACTCAAGAAAGGTATCTAGGTATCTTAAAAATTTGCTAATCAAATTTAAAATGGAAGATTGCAGGATAGCACCAACTCCAATGGAAGTGAATCATAGATTGACTAGATATGGAGGAGAGGAATTCAAAGATATGAAGCTCTATCAGAGTTTGAAAGGGACATTGGATTGCAGGACAAAGAGTACTTAGGTACATCAAGGGCACACTTAAAGAAGGATTGTATTATGGTTTTACTTCAGATACAAGGATCAAGATATACAATGATGCAGATTAGGTAGGTAATTCTGATGATAGAAGATCAACACATGGATATTTGTGTTATGTGGGAGATAAGCTAATCTCATGGTGTTCTAAGAAATAAGATATAGTTGCTTTATCATCTACAGAAGCAGAATACAAAGGCATGGTGGAAGCTCCAAAGGAAGTAATATGGCTAAAGACACTTATGAAGAGTTTTGATGTTGTTCAGAGTACTCCTATTATTTGTGGAGACAATATGAGCTCTTTATACTTGGCAACAAATCCTGTGTTTCATGCTAGAACTAAACATATTGAAATTCAATATCATTTTTTGAGAGAGAAGGTTATTGATAAAGAAATTGAAGTCATGCATACTCCTACAAAAGATCAACTTGCAGATATGATGACAAAAAGTTTGGATGGACCAAAGTTGCAGAGGTTTAAAGATATGGCACGAATAAAGAAGATGCAGGTAATCACAATTGATGATTGAGGGGGAGCTGTTGGAGCATAACAATCAACAATTAGTGGTTACATAAAGGCTAGAAGTAAAGAGAGGAAGAAAAGATTGAAGATCAACTTCATGAAATGAAGAAAAGATTCAGATAGCAAAGTTCTTTAAATCATATGTACATTAGTTCTGTATATACTTCAATATACTTGAAGTAATGACGAATTAGGACTTGTATGTGTATATAAGTACATGCTTATAGTCGTATTGTAAGCATAAGAGAGCATGAGATGAAATATAGATGAGTAGATGATGAACATTGTATGTATCATCCATCATATGTATGAAGAGTTAAGATAAGAGAAAGTTTTTCAAAGTATGGCGCATCGATCTTTTCTCTAATTCTCCTTCTGTGCTTAATCTTATGAGAAATCCTTTTGTACACATCTAAGTCCATAGCTAATCCATCTATGGCTAAAGTTTGAGAGTTCAATTGCAAACAGGCTGAGAGAATTTTAAATAGGAATATTCATATGTAAGAAAGTTCCGAGTGTCTTCTGAAACAGGTGCAGATTCGATGGTCAAAGAAATGGACAGTGCTCAGTGCATAGTGTAAAGTTTTACACAAATGAGGACTCAAAATTTAAGTTGAGAGGTAAGCCATCTATGGCTAAAAGCATTTTATTAAACGGGCTATAGTTTGGGAGAACCATAGCTTAGAAGTTACAGATGTCAAAGTTGTCATTACATAGATGCAGTTTTAGACATAGGTAATGTGTTTGAGTCATTTCTCACAATCTACTCAAGCATTTGAAGTGATTTAACTTGGAGGAGGTGCACAACCTCTAGGCGACACATTCTACAAAGTTTTGTAAAAAAATTTACATGAATGATTAGTCAATGAGTGATTAATCTGCAGCAAACTTTTTCTAAGAAGTAATTTTTGACAGTTGATCAATTTCTTGATAGTTTGATAATTGTTTTCCAAAATCAAGTGGAGTCTGAAGTTATTCTTGATATAGAGGTGGTCTAACATCAAGGATAGCTTATTCTTTTGGAGATTTACCTTCTCCATCAGTGGTATCAAAGCAGGAAGTATCAAATTTGAGGAAAGGAAGACTCCGACTGCTGCAGACATACAAACTTTACATCTTGAAGGTTCAAAAGAATAAAGTCTGAAGAAAGATTGAAGGAAGACACATAAAGTTTATCAAAAGGATCAAAAGGAGCAACATTCGAAGCTAAGGTACATTCATTCTTTATAAGGACTAAAGATTTGAGACTACAGGTGAAGCAAGGATGGAAGATAGTCTCCAAATTGAAAAGTTGGATAGAGAGAACTATCTAGCTTGGTCTATGAGAATGGAAGCTCATCTTATGAGCAAAGATCTGATGGGATACATAACAGGAGAGGAAGAAAAGCGAGAATTTAAAGATCCTAGTGTTCCAACTAGGGAGGAGCTTGCAGATATAAAGATTTGGATGAAGAAGGATGCTCAAGCAAGGAGCATAATTTACATGGCAGTTAATGATTATTTGCTTCCTCATATCAGAGGACTTGAAAGTGCAAGTTTTCTAAGAGGAAGAGGAAGTGGCAGAAGTAGAGGAAGAGACAGAAATAACAAAGATAATGTCAGAGCTTGTTGGATATGTGGTAAGACCAATCATCTATCTCATGATTGTTGGCATAATAATCAAAGCAATGGTAATTTTAATCAGAACTTTAATCAAAGAGGAAGAGGTGGTAGATATCAGAGAGGAAACTTCAGAGGTAGAGGTGGTAGGAATTCTTTTGGAAGAGGTGGAGGAAGAAGCTTCCAAAATCAATCCTATAATAACACCTACTACAATTATGCATCAGATCAGAAAGAAGATTCGACTCTCATTATGAATGCAACATGTGAAGCCTCACATGAAGACATGAGAGTATTTTATATTGACTTAGGATGTAGCAATCATCTGAGTGGAAACATTGCTTTGATGACTGATCTAGATCATAATGCAATTAATCATACAATTCAAACAGGTGATAATACAAAGCACAAAGTAAAGTCAATTGGTTCAGTCAAAGCCAAAGATGGAAGCACTCTTTTGAGTAAGGTTCTGTATGTTCCTACAATTCCAAAGAATTTGATCAGTGTAGGACAAATTGTGGAAAAAGGATATGAGGTAAGGTTCACTAATGATGGAGTTTATGTTGAAGACCCTAGTCAAGGGTATAAACAGATTGTTACAGGGAAGAAGGAAGGAAGGCTCTTCACATTAAAGGTACAAGGAAATGTTGGACATGCTATGTTTGCATATGGAGAGCAAAAGGTGTCAGAATTGGATCTTTGGCACAAAAGACTTGGACATTTTAATGAGAGAGGTATCAAAGAAATGATAAGCAATGGTTCAGTACTTGGATTGCCTAACATTGCAGGTCAACACATGACATACAGATGTGAAGCATGTCACTTAGGTAAGGCTCATAAGCAATCATACAATAAGCATGGTTTTATGTATACAGAAAGACTTGAATTGGTACATACAGATGTGTGGGGTCCTTCAAAGGATTTTAGTATAAATGGTTCAAGATATTATGTCATATATGTTGATGATGCTACCAGATGGATTATAATCTATGTGATCAAAGACAAGTCAGAAGTGTTTAATACATTTAAACACTATCATGCATATGCAGAAAGAATTACAGGTCAAAAATTAAAGAGGTTAAGGTCAGATGGAGGGGGAGAGTATTTCTCTAATGAGTTTAGTGATTAGTTGTGGAATGCAGGTATAAAGAGAGAGGTTACTTGCAGGTACTCTCCTCAACAAAATGGGGTAGCAGAGAGAAGAAATAGAACTCTTGTTGAGTTTGCAAGATCCATGATGAAGGAGAAAAATTGTCCTAATTATTTGTGGGCTGAGGCTGTAAACACAGCCACATATTTGATCAATAGGTTACCTTGTAAAGCTTTGTAGGGTATGACACCATATGAAGCTTGGTGGGGTAAGAGACCTACCTTGGATCATTGTAAAATATTTGGTTGTTTGGCATATGCATATGTGCCATCTCAATTGAGGCATAAATTGGAACCTAAAGCAGAGAAGTATGTATTCATTGGTTATGATGACAAGCAGATGGGTTATAGGTTGTGGAGTCCATCCACAAAGCAATTCCTTGTGTTCAAGGATGTTACATTTGATGAGCAAGGCACTTGGTATGTAGGTAAACTTAATGTGCATGCAGATGTTGAAGAAGTGGTGGATCAAAAGAAAGGTAAATCAAAGATTCAAATATTTGATGAAGATGAGAATAATGAAGTACAGGTTGAAGTTGAAGAAAGGCCAAGGTTTGATCCAGAATGTGATGAACTAGAAACTTCAAGAAGTGGATAAATCAGAAGGTCATCTAGGCATAAATGGCAACCTACAAGGTATAGCTATGATACTTCATTTTTGACTACCAAGGATTATGCTTACATGGTAAAAGCAGATGAAGATCCATCTACATATGATGAAGCCAAAGGGAAGAAGAATTGGGAAGAAGCTATGCAAGAGGAGTATGATGCATTGATGGAAAATCAGACATGGGATCTAGTTCCTAAACCTAATAGCCAGAAAATCATTGGATGTAAGTGGGTTTACAAAACAAAAAGGTTTGCAAATGGAAGTCTGTCTAGGTACAAAGCTAGACTTGTTGTGAAGGGATATGCACATACATATGGAGTGGACTATGATGAGACTTATAGTCCTGTGGCAAAGATGACAACCATCAGGACACTCATAGCAATTGCTACTTGCAAAGGTTGGAAATTATCTCAATTAGATGTTAAAAATGATTTTTTGAATGGTTACGTTTCAGATGAAGTCTACATGGAACAACCAGATGGTTTCAAAGATCAAGTGTATCCAAATTATGTGTGTAAGCTCAAGAGAGATTTGTATGGGTTGAAGCAGGCCCCAAGGGCATGAAATTATAGGCTTGTAAAGTTCTTAGAGGAACTTGGATTTCAAACATCAAAGGCAGATAGTAGCTTGCTAGTCAAAGCAAGTGAGGATGGCTTTATTTATGTTTGTATTCATGTCGATGACATAATACTTACAGGATCAGATGACAAAGGTATACACATGATTAAGAAACAGATGGAAAGAGAATTCAAAATCAGTGATTTGGGAAATTTGTCATTCTTTTTGGGAATGGAGATTTCATATACTCAACATGGAGTATATGTGACTCAAGAAAGGTATCTGAAAAATTTGCTAATCAAATTTAAAATAGAAGATTGCAGGATAGCACCAACTCCAATGGAAGTGAATCATAGATTGACTAGATATGGAGGAGAGGAATTCAAAGATATGAAGCTCTATCAGAGTTTGAAAGGAACATTGGATTGCAGGACAAAGAGTACTTAGGTAC
>CM035418.1:161661065-161663565 GCA_020310875.1 Ceratopteris richardii | reverse complement strand
GCCATATCACTTCTTTTGCAGCTTCAACCATGCCTTTGTACTCTGCTTCTGTAGATGACAAAGCAACTGTATGTTGCTTCTTTGAACACCAAGAGATTAACTTATCTCCCACATAACACATGTATCCATAGGTTGACTTTCTATCATCTGGATTACCTGCCCAATCTGCATCACTATATATTTTGATATTTGTATATGATGTAAAACCATAATACAAACCCTCTTTGAGTGTTCCCTTAATGTACCTCAACACTCTTTGACCTGCAATCCAATGCTCTTTCCTAGGACAATGCATAAATTGAGACAACACCCCAACTGCATATGATAAATCAGGCCTAGTTAATGTAGCATAGATAAGACTACCAACCAAACTCTGATATTGTTTCATGTCCTTGAACTCTTCACCTCCAAATCTGCTCAATTTATGATTCACCTCCATTGGAGTAGGTGCTATTCTGCAATCATTCATTTTAAACTTGGTTAACAAATTCTTCAAATACCTTTCTTGAGTCACATACACTCCATGTTGAGTGTATGAAATCTCCATGCCCAAGAAGTATGACAAATCTCCCAAGTCACTGATTTTGAACTCTTTCTCCATTTGCTTCTTTAGGCTTTGTATGCCTTTCTCATCTGTACCTGTAAGAATTATATCATCAACATATATACATATGTAAATGAACCCATCATCACTTGCTTTGACAAGCAAGCTACTATCTGCTTTAGATACTTGAAATCCAAGTTCCTTTAAGAACTTTACAAGCCTATAGTTCCATGCCCTTGGGGCCTGCTTCAAGCCATATAAAGCTCTCTTGAGCTTACACACATAATCTGGATATCTTCCATCTCTGAATCCTTGAGGTTGCTCCATGAAAACATCATCTGAAATATAACCATTCAAAAAAGCATTCTTCACATCTAATTGACACAATTTCCAACCTTTGCATGCAGCAATTGCTATGAGTGTTCTAATGGTTGTCATCTTTGCCATTGGACTATAAGTCTCATCATAGTCAATACCATATGTCTGAGCAAACCCTTTAACAACAAGTCTAGCTTCCATCTGCAAATCTCTTTGTCTTATAAACCCACTTGCATCCAATGATCTTCTGACTATTTGGTTTTGGAACCAAATCCCATGTTTGATTCTCCATCAATGCATCATATTCTTCCTGCATAGCTTTTTCCCAAATCTCTTTACCTTTTGCCTCTTCATATGTAGAAGGGTCTTCATCTGCTTTAACAATGTAAGCATAATCCTTAGTAGTCAAGAATGAAGTATCATAGCTATACCTTGTAGGTTGCCATTTGTGCCTTGTAGACCTCCTGAGTTCTCCACTTCTTGACATTTCTGGTTCTTCACACTCTGGATCAAATCTTGGTGTCTCTTCCACTTCAACCTGCACTCCATGATTCTCTTGTTCATCAAATATCTGAATCTTTGATTTACCTTTCCTTTGGCTCACAATTTCTTCATCATCTGTATTAATATTGATAGTACCTGCATACCAAGTATCTTGCTCATCAAATGTAACATCTTTTGATACAAGAAAATGTTTTGTGGATGGATTCCACAACCTGTATCCCATTTGCTTATCATCATAACCAATAAACACATATTTTTCAGCTTTAGGTTCCAATTTATGCCTTAATTGTGATGGCACATATGCATAGGCCAAACATCCAAATACTTTGCAATGGTCTAATGTAGGTCTCTTACCCCACCATGCCTCATATGGTGTCATACCCTGCAAGGCTTTACAAGGTAGCCTATTGACCAAATAAGTAGCTGTGTTTACAGCCTCAGCCCATAAATAATTTGGGCAATTTTTCTCCTTCATCATGGACCTTGCAAACTCAACAAGAGTCCTATTCCTCCTTTCTGCTACACCATTTTGTTGAGGAGAGTACCTGCAAGTAACCTCTCTTTTTATGCCTGCATTCCACAAGTAATCACTGAACTCATTAGAGAAATACTCTCCCCCTCCATCTGACCTTAGTCTCTTCAATTTATGTCCTGTAATTCTCTCTGCATACATATGATAATGTTTGAAAGTATTGAATACTTCTGACTTATTTTTGATCACATAGATAGTGATCCATCTGGTAGCATCATCAACATAAATCACATAATACCTTGATCCATTGATACTGAAATCCTTTGATGGTCCCCACACATCTGTGTGTACCAACTCAAGTTTCTCTGAATACATAAACCCATGCTTAGAATAGGGTTGCTTATGAGCCTTACCTAATTGACATGCCTCACATCTGTATGTCATATGTTGACCTGCAACATTAGGCAATCCAAGCACTGAGCCATTATTAATCATGTCTTTAATACCTCTTTCATTCGAATGTCCAAGCCTCTTATGCCAAAGATCTAACTCAGAGATCTTATGTCCTCCATAAGTGAACAAGGCATGACCAACATTACCTTGAATCTTCAATGTGAACAATCTTCCTTCTTTCTTCCCTGAAACAATTTGTTTATACCCAT
>CM035418.1:161631065-161651065 GCA_020310875.1 Ceratopteris richardii | reverse complement strand
TATCACCAATGTAAATCATGTATCCATGTGTTGATCTCCTATCATCTTGATTACCTGCCCAGTCTGAGTCACTGTAGGCTGCACACACACTACGAAGAGACAAGCAAGACACAATGGAAGGTGAGAAATTAGCTCTATTACTCAAGAACACTATTACAAGCTCAAAATAGCTCTAAGCTCTTCTCTACTCCAACAAGCTAACCTCAAAAATGAGCTCTCTAGCTCTTTTTATAGTTTCTAGACTAGTTTTGACCCGTTTCACATCTAGTGACCGGCATAGTTAAAAATTAGGTCCTAGATGCTATTTGGAAGGGTAAACGATGTCTAAAAATAACGAAAATTGATACGCTTGTTCTACCTAAGCTCCTCAAGCTCGAGGACTCCTCGGCTTGCACAAAATGGAGCTATGGATTACAAAATGGGGTTTTCTATGTTACATATGTTACAATAGTGATAAAAGTTGGATGTTTTTGGAGAGTATTTGAAAACATAATTCTTTGAAAAACGATTCGACTGGCTCCCTGCTCTATCGTTACATGCTTCCGTGTCGTCTGTGCCTCTCGCTGCTTCCAACACCCCCCTCCCTCTCGCTTCTGTCGTCCCTAACGGAACCTTGCTGTGAGGTCTGCCGGATATAGTTCTGTAGGAGGTCTTGAGCGAGGGTGTGCTCGGAGATACGAATGCCTCGGGCCAGGTCTGCCTCGGCAACGGCGCCAAATTTGGTGTTGCTCTAGCACAATGGTGAGAACCACGTTAAGAAGCTCCACCTCCTTAATGTCAATCCGCGGAAGAGATAGGAGTGATATGAAGATCGTGAATGTGAGATGAAGTGAGAGTGAAGGTGAGAAGCACAGAAATGCACACACACATGCACACACACTACGAAGAGACAAGCAAGACACAATGGAAGGTGAGAAATTAGCTCTATTACTCAAGAACACTATTACAAGCTCAAAATAGCTCTAAGCTCTTCTCTACTCCAACAAGCTAACCTCAAAAATGAGCTCTATAGCTCTTTTTATAGTTTCTAGAATAGTTTTGACTGGTTTCACATCTAGTGACCGGCATAGTTAAAAATTAGGTCCTAGATGCTATTTGGAAGGGTAAACGATGTCTAAAAATAACGAAAATTGATACGCTTGTTCTACCTAAGCTCCTCAAGCTCGAGGACTCCTCGGCTTGCACAAAATGGAGCTATGGATTACAAAATGGGGTTTTCTATGTTACATATGTTACAATAGTGATAAAAATCACTGTTGGATGTTTTTGGAGAGTATTTGAAAACATAATTCTTTGAAAAACGATTCGACTGGCTCCCTGCTCTATCGTTACATGCTTCCGTGTCATCTGTGCCTCTGGCTGCTTCCAACACCCCCCTCCCTCTCGCTTCTGTCGTCCCTGACAGAACCTTGCTGTGAGGTCTGTCGGATATAGTTCTGTAGGAGGTCTTGAGCGAGGGTGTGCTCGGGGATACGAATGCCTCGGGCCAGATCTGCCTCGAGTTTCTCCCAGTCGATTGGTTGCGGTTCTTCCGGTGGCGGGAGCTGATAATGTGTGGAATAGACCATTCGTTCACAGGCAAATAAGTGTAATAAATGTGTAGGCCTGCTTATGAATACCTCTGAATGGTATTCCCAGAAGCCGGTTGTGAACATCTCTTCGAATGTCTGCTTGTAGCACGCTGGTAGGTACTTTATTTTGCAGTGCCAGGCATAACACACCCGTAGCGATGGCGTTGTACTCATATCATATACCAGATCGAAATTGCCATGCTCAAAGCCCGGGGTGTTGACATGTGGTGCCTTGACGCGTCGGAAGACTTTAAAAATCATTTGCATCATGTCAAAGATTTTGACAGTCATATGCGCCGCTATATCATCCATATGCTTTAATCTAGGAAGCCAGTGGCGAATTGTAGCCATCATGTAGCCAACAGTTGGTAACTCAATGGGTGGCTTAAAATAGGGGTAATTCAACCAGTCTTGGCACTGCTTATTGTTTTGTACCTTAATAGCAAAGGCAGTCCAGGAGCGGCATCGTGGCACTGGTCCCCAGCATGGATTGTACTTCAAATGCAAAGGTGCTTTTACCCATGTACTCATCATCTCTGGATACTGCTGTAGTAAATCTTTTCACCACTCTGGTTGATAGATCCTTCCTTTCTGTGCATCTGGTGGTAGATCAGCCGCCTCGAATTGAGTTGCATGTGATGGTTTCTTACCTGTCTCTTTCTCAATGGCTAACTGGTATTCGGCCATTAACATGAAATACGGTTTATACTGTAGCTCGTGCCCAGATATGTATCGTCGCGGGGCCAAATGAGCAAAGAATGGAGACTGTAATATCTTTTCTTCTATCATCGCCATGGCATGTAATTGTGCCTCTACTCTCGCTGAGTGCGTTGTTCCAAGTTCCTCAATAGTCTTCATCCACGCGGGGGTCGGAAGTTCGTACGTCATCTGACCTTCGGCCGTGACACGTCCGCCTGGGATGGGTTGTGGCTCGTATGCCTCTTCAAATGTTTCCTCCACCGGGATGGTGACCGTTTCTTCCTCAGCTGGAAGCTCAGGTGGGGAATCTGGCCTTGGTGGCGCTTCATATACTGCAATCCTTGATTCAAGGGTCGATACCTGGGCCCGTAATGAGTTGAGTTCCTCTAGGAGGTCAGGGGAGGGGTCCACAAGTGCTGGTATGTCTTGGTGTGCCGGTTCTCGTAACTGGAGTAATTTTTTATCTTCTTTGAGTTTCTGTAACTCCTCGTTCATGCAGTCGTATTCATCTAGTAATCTTACATGATCGTCTAGCAGCATCCTCATCGAGTCTGAAGGAATGGCTTTGAACCTGCTAGGACTGAGCGGTTGGTCTGGGTGGTCGAGCGCTGCTTCTAAGTTTTCTCGGTTCTGATCCTGTAAGCGCTGGTTTTCTTCCTTGGCAGCTGCTAGGTGTCTGCGTAGTAAGCCCATATTTCGTGTTAGCGTTGCATTGCGGACTGTCTGGGCTCTTAATAAGTTATCCAGGTCAGCAGTGGCTTCCTTGGTCTTTTCTTCACTTTCTAGTTCCAATTTGTGATAAGCCTCGCGTAATTCCTGGTAGCGGGTGTTCAGTGAGGCATTCTCAATAGACAATAAAAGCTGCGACTGTAAGTCATTGGTTGTCCTATGCAGCTGCTGATAATTATCTCCAAGAGATGTGAACTCATCTCTTACTTGCGTCATACACATGAACATCTGTCGGAATGCATTATCTACAGTGGGTGAGAGTATTAATGGGGTGCCAAATGAAGATGCAGTTGGTGTAGATGCAACGGGAATGGGGATGGGAAGGTGGATGATGTAGTGATTGTTGAAAATTGTGATGTGCCTAAAAATGTTTGTGCCGGGAGTGAAGTGAGTGATGGTGCAGCGGGTGGTGAGATGTCCATGTCAGTGGACGTATCTAGTGCGGTGACCGTGAATATGGGTGTGATCGTGGGTGCTCGTGCTGGTGTAAATACGGGATTTACAAATGTTGAGGGGTAATTTACAGGGGGGCTGGCTGGAGCAGCTTGGTGGAAAGGGGAAAGAGGGGTTACAGTGGGTCGGGGAGGTGAGACGGGGGAGAAGGTTAAGGGCGGGGGAAATGGGAAAAGGGGTCTTGGAGTTGTGGGGAAAGATGGAAAAGATTGATGAAGGAATGGGTTGGGTAGAAAGGTGGGTGTGGGAGGGGGTAGACTAGGGTTAATGGGTGCGGGAATTGTGGGGTTAGTGGTCGTAAAGACAATTTCTGCAACACCACCAGCGAATGAAGATGTGGGTCTGGGGGAAGGAGGGTGAAGAGGGGAGGCTGGATGGACGGGTGGTGAGAGAGGAGCGGTTGGGGTGGTCGGTACTTCAGTGACTACTGAGGTAGGTACAGTTGTAGCGCGGGGTGGGGAATCTACAATGATGGTTTCTACGGCCAACGAACTTTCGGGGACAAGGCGTGCCTCCCTGGCTTGTTCTGAAGATTGTGCTCCGGTTGGTACATGAATGTATTCGCCGGGCTTTGAAAGTAGTCGTACTCTGCGGGGGTCAAACTGTGGTAGTGGCTTTCTTTGCAAGTACCTGAGTGCTTCGTTGGAGCCTACTGATTTGACTAACTCTTTGAATCCTTTGATGTATGCGTCTTCGAATCCGCCTGTGACAAGTTCTTGTTCTATTATTGTTTGACTCTCTTCCTCTGTCAGCTTTTTGCGTGCCCAAACTTTTTCCATAGTTCTATACAACTTCTTGATAGCTAGAGTGTAAGCTGCTGCTTCGTAAGTTTCATCTTCATGGGTACTTGTATCCCCATGTGTGTCTGTTTGTTGGCCTTGGCCATCTGTCTGTTCATGCTCTTGGGATTCATGTGTTCCCTGGCTAGCTTCGTCGTCTCCTTCGTCGTCATCAGTTGCTGTTCTTTCGTCATTAGAGCTGGACACGATCTGTCCTTGTGGCTGATCCGTGGGTGTAGTAGGGTAGCTAGGCCTTTCAAATTCTTGAGAAAACAATTGTCCTTCTGAAAACTGGAACTCATTGGAGAATGCATCGGGCATCTCAAAATCAAAAGTTTGGTCTAGTGGCTCTGCTTGTCCTGGTTCTAAATGCGGTATTGGAAAAGAGAAAGCTTCCGCACCGATAGTGGTGGGAAGTTCAGCTGCTGTGGTGATAGGTTCTGTGATTGTGGCTGCTTGGGGTGCAACAGTACTGGTGGTGCCCTCCGTCGTAACTGGTCTTGATAACCGTATACGAATTGGTGGTACTGTGGGAGTGGCTGCTGTTGGTGACTGCGCTGGAGATGGTTGTGGAGAGGGTGATTCTGGGACTTGTAGGCACGGGATAGTACCTCTCATCCGCTTTCCGGCTCTGCCTTTGCTAGACTTTCTAGCCTTCCTTGTGGTCCCTTTGAATGCTTTCAGTTCCTCACTGGTCATGGCACGCTCTATGGGTAAATCATACGCCAAGCACATATATATGATCCTGGTGAGGGCGCAGCACCCATTGATTACCTTCTTTCGCTCCCACCTATGTTGTGCCAAATAGAGCTGATCAATGATCCAGCTGGCTAGATCAACCGTTTGCGGTCCATTACATGCTAAGTACAATCCAAACCAGATTCTCTTGTGGGGCATGGTAAAACGATCCTGAGCTGGGAAAGCAAAGTGCTGCATGCATATCCGTAATGGCTTAGAGAGCTCAGGTGTTATAGCCGAAATGTCCTCCCACTTGGTTACGTCACCACGCTTCATTTGTTCTGGGACTAGCCGTTCTTTCTCCGTTGGAGTGTGTGTTCCATGTATTTTTAGAGCTGCGCGAATCAAATCTTTAGACAAATAGAACCTTCTAAATGGAGGATCATTTACCAAGGATGGTAACATGAATGTGCCGGGTAGATCCTTGTTCTCTGAAGCCGTTAAGGTGGTTACCAAGTAAAAACATCTATAAAAATCGGGTTTAGGCAGAGGGTCACTAAAGTATTCTGTAAATCCCGCTCGTGCCCAAACGTGCATTAAATCTTGTGTATTCTATAGTCCTTCAAATTCTCGTGAAAAGAACTGGTACTTGGTCCATGTGCGAAGATCAAATGCCAAATTGGCCTCAAATATGAAATCAGCGTCTGCTAATGGTCCTGCTAGGCCTTGAAACCAATGAGAGTTACGATGAATGTTCTCGGTGTATCCTCTAGGAGGATCATCAATTGACATGGGTCCTGGAAAACCTTGAAACTCTGGTGGTTGCACCGTAGGATAAGATTCCGCTAGTAATTCTCCAATAGTGGCCATCGGTGCACTGGGGCCAGCTTCTGAGGGTCCTGCTTCGGTTTGCATGATGACTGATGAGCTAATGGAAAAGATCTGCTACAAAAGATTAACACATTAGTATGGAAATTAATTATGATCCCATTAAGGTGAGACCGCAATCCCTTTCCATAACCGATGTGTAACCCGTGTAGCCAAGTGTCGTGAAGTGATTGATGCAATGATTATTTGCAAAACTAATGCAGGTCTCTAGACGCCTACATGGTCAGATTATGCATGCATTTCTTGATGAGCTTTTATTATGCATGATGTGGGGTTTGGGTGTATGAATTTATACAAGGTTTGGTTGAATGGTGAATTAGTACAAGGATGGAGTTTAAACGGGGTGGGAGAATTGTTAGATACGATGGTACAAGAAGATGTCTGGATACGTTTCGGCATCCATTTCCTAAGAGTCTTGGAGTGGGTGGTATGTTTCTGCTAAGGGACAAAAAGTGGTATCGGGTTTGGTGGTATTGAAGGATGGAAATATTTCTGAGGGGTATATATTACATGGCTTGAGGGTTGGGCTATAATACATTGTTTGGGTACCCAAATCTGCATGGGTGTGGATCGATTGATAAGATACTTCTTGGCGATCCAAATCTTTCGAGTAATTGTGGAAGGAGATCGAGGGGACTTTGGCTGCTGACTCTGCTTCTGTTGCAACTTTGTCCTGTTCTCGTCTGCATTGTTGCCAATAGCCTGTGGTTGCTGTCCTTTTGGCACCCATATTTGTTTTGTGCCACTTGTTCTGTGATGTTGATACTGTTGTTTTCCTTGCCTTGCTTGGTGTTGTCGTCGGTCTGGGTTCCTCTGTTGTGGTTGACTCCTTCGTGGTTGGGTTTGAGAGGTCCAATGGACACTCTGCTTTGGAAAAGAAGGGAGATCCAACACTTGCGTGACCTGCCCATTAGGAAGTGATTCGTTCTTTATCTTTAATCTAGGCCAGTCCGCAGCAAGTTTGGAAGGATGAGCACCGCAGGGTGTTGTGCTCATTTGGCCGTTGATGCAACCCACCTGACCGCTGATTGTGTTCATCTGCCCTAGCGGTTGGGTAGCTGCCCCTTCTAGTTTGCAGGAAGCCCCAGGGAAGATCTCCTGTCATCCTTCTGATTGACAATTGTCCCTAGCCAAGCCCGAGTGGGTTGGAGTAGACATAACGTGACTGGTCTGACCCAAGATCTTCCGGTCTTCCTTCGCATGTGTTTCATAGGGTCTAGGGTTACAAACCTCAATCCGAATGCCGTTAGGGAAGTCAAACGGTATCACTCGCTTCTGTTCTAAGGTTCCAATTTGTAAGGAGCCTTGTCTAAGATTTAGGTCCACTGAGTGATCGTATAGCCAATCTTGGCCAAGGATTAGGGGTTCTATCAGGTCGTCATCATGGCACACTAGTAGCTTTGCTATTGTGGTCACATCCTTAATGAGGATAGGAAGGTCCACCTCACCCATGCAAGGGGTTTCCATGCCTCCTAGGCCTATGAGATATGCCTCAATTGGCCGCATTTCTATTCCTGAATCCTTATAGTGGGACCATCTAATAGCACTAGTCGCAGCACCTGAGTCAATTAAAGCCCTGAGCTCTTGGCAAGGGTTGTCGTGCTCTAGCCTGACTGTAATGAATGGTCTCCTGTCCACTATACTAGGATGAGTGGTTGACTTTACTTGACACATGGCCATGGGATATCTGGGTGTAGTTTCCAGATGGTTATAATGTTCTCTCCCTAGTCCTTGTCTTCTTAACTTCATGTGTTTAATGCGTTCTATTGCTTCTGCCTGAGCTTCCGCTCGTATTCTATTTTCTTCCTCCTTACGTTTCTTTGCCAACGTGAGTCGTCTAAGCATATCCTCAGTAAGAGGTTCCTGATATAGCTTGACTCTACAGCCACTAATATAATTAGGCATTATATCTCCTTCTAAAGTGGCTAATTGTACTGCTCCGCTTGTTGAGAGTCTGTTAATGATCATAGGTCCATAACCTCGCTTTTCTAACTTACGTGTGTGTTGCTTGAGCGTATATACTAGAACTAAATCTCCTTCTTTTAGGCCTTTATCTTTCACATGTGCATCAAAATATGCTTTCTGTCGCTTCTTCGCTGCTTATATTCCTACTGCTGCCTTTAGCCTGGTTTCTCCTAATCGTTCCAAGTCCATTATTCTCGCTGATAATTCATGGCCGGTCCACTGATGTTCTTGTGCAACCTTAAGGGTCGGTATCAAGAAGTCCAAAGGAAGCACAGCATTCTGACCAAAAACCATCTGAAAGGGAGTTGCATTGAGTACGGTCTTGTATGCCACTCGATATGCCCAAACAGCGTGGTGTAACTGTTTGTCCCAATCTGAACGTTTGTTGTTCACGAGTTTCGTCAGTACGTTACAAAGGATCTTATTAGTGCTTTCAGCCTGACCATTGGCCTGAGGATGATATGGTGCGGATTTCTTGTGAATCACCATAAAATCCTGTAACAAATATTCAATGACTTGGTTTAGAAAGTGAGTGCCTCGATCGCTCACTAACTCTATAGGCAATCCATATCTTGTAAAGACATTCTCAAATAAGAATTTTGCAGTTGTGTGTGCATCATTCTTTTTCGTGGCTTTTGCCTCTACCCATTTCGTAAGATAATATGTGGCAACAATAATGTATTCAGCATGTGTAGCTTTTGCAGGGGGGTTAATGGGTCCTACAAAGTCTATACCCCACTTTGAAAATGCACGTCCGCCCATCATGGGTTTCAATGGCATTTCATCTCTGCGAGTAGGAAACTGAGTTCTTTGGCACACATCACATCTCTTAACATAGGTATGAGCATCCATGTGAAGAGTGGGCCACCATAATCCTTCAAAGAGGATGGCTTTGATTATCCTATCGGGTCCAAAATGACCTCCTGCAACACCTTGGTGTGCAGTCTCTAGTATGCTCAGATAATCGCTCTCATGAACACATTGTCTTAGATATCCATCTCGTCCTCTTTTGTATAGGTTATCGCCAATAAGTGAATAATCTTGAGCTTCCTGCTCTAGACTGCGTTGTCGAGCTAAGGTCATACCTTGAGGGAATGTGTTCGTCCTCAAGTATGTCACTAATTGTTCACTCCAGTCTGGTGTGAGAGACACGTGATATAATGTAGCATGCTCTACTGGTGGTCTTTCACAACAAACATTGCATTCCTTACACAACCTGTAGACATCTGCTTCCATCGTAGGCCAATATACTCATAATCTATGCAGAGTCTGTAATGTTCAATGTTTTGAATGATGTTGCTTTAATGCACCTATGTGTGCTAATTGCAACCAATCTGCATGTTCTGTATCATCTACACAACAAGCAAGAATCTTTTGATTATCCTGTTTATATATGCTTCCTGCCATTATTTGGTATCTTTGAGACTTGGTAATCTCTCCCTCTTTGATCTTTATCCTAGGATTCTTGGGTCCATATGTGAGAACAGGGACTATAGGCTTAGCCCATTCTGGTGCTATCTCAAGATTAAACAAGTATGCATCTGGTAGATCATCCGCTACTCCTTGAGGAGCTTCTCCTTAGGTTAATCTTGAAAGGTGGTCAGCTCTAAGATGTGTCTTCCCTTTCCTGACTACTACTTCAAAATCATACTCCATGAGTAATAGAAACCAACGTATCAGTCGTCCTGTGTTACATGGTTTGTTGACTAAGTACAATAGGGCTTGATGATCTGTGAAGAACTTGAACTTGTTGGCCAACAAATAGTGCCTAAACTTCTTTACCGCGTAGATCATCCCTAATCCTTCTCGTTCCGTCGTGGTGTAATTTCTTTCTGCTGCGTTCAATTGTCTGCTCGCGTAAGCTATGGGGAGATCTATGTTACCTTCATTCGTGGGTTGTGCTAACACACATCCTATGGCATAATTGGATGCATCCACATGTACATGGAATGGCTTACTCCAATCCGGGGTTGTCAATATAGGTGCTGAGCACAAACGTCGTTTGAGTTCATTGAATGAATTTTCACATTCATTTGTCCATTCGAAATTGGTTAAAAGAGAGTACAAAGGCTTGGCTATGATTGCATACATGTGTATGAATCTCCTATAATAACCGCAATGGCCCATAAATGCCTGTACCTCTTTCACATTAGTTGGTCTAGGTAATTCTGCAATTACTTTCACCTTTTCTTCATCCGTAGAGATTCCATTTTTTGACACAATGTGTCCTAGAATTTTGCCTTGTCTGACCATGAAAACGCATTTTTCTGGGTTCAAACAAACCTGATATTCTCGACATTTGTCAAATATTTGTCTTAACTCTAGGATATGCGTCTGTCTTACATTTGAATGAGCACATAAGTCATCGACATAAACTTCCAAGCTCTTGCGTAAGAATTTCTTAAAAACATGACACATGAGTCGCTGGAAAGTGGCGGGTGCATTTGTTAAGCCAAATGGCATCACACGAAATGCAAATATGCCCCATTCAGTGGCAAATGCCGTCTTGTGTTGATCTTCTGGAGCAATGGCTACTTGATTATAGCCTGAAAATCCATCAAGAAAGCTGTAAACTTCCTTGCCCGCAACTCTTTCCAATAGATGTTCCGTGATAGGAAGAGGATAACTGTCTCTAATCGTGGCGGCATTAACTTTTTTAAGGTTAATACACACACGCAATTTTCCATTCTTCTTGGGCACAACCACAATGGGGGATACCCATTCAGTATGCTCGATTTCGTAAATGAATCCTGCTTCTATCAAGCGATCTATCTCCTCTTTAATCTTCGCAGCGTAGTTATCATTATACGTGTACGGTTTCTATTTTGTCGGTTTTGCATCTGGAGTCATAGGGATTCTATGGGAACATATATCTGGATCTACTCCTTTCAAATCTTTGTAACTCCACGCAAAAACATCTCTATATTCGCGCAATAGGGCAACTAGCTCTTCTTCTTCTTCAGTTGTCAAATCATGCCCTATGTATGTACATTTTTCTTCTTCTCCTTCTATGGCAACTATTATTTTCTTGGTTTTCTCTCGGTTATCATATACTTGTCCGTCGTTCGCTTTTCTATTAGGCATTCGTACCATGATTCTTCTATCTTCGATTTCATATTTCTTGAAATTCTCGGGTACTTCAAATAAAGATTCTTCTTTTTCTGACATGGTTTCTTTCTTCTTTCTTTTCTTGCCTTCACTCTTGCTAGTCACTTCCGTGGCTAACCTCACCTCATTCGTAATTTCCTCGTGTCACTGAGTGTGAGTCTCTACTTCAAAAACATATTCTTCCTCTGATGCAAAGGGTGGGTCCATGATAATTGATTCTAAATCAAAATCGCTTGCATCCTCAAATGCATCAGTGTTAGGCTCACACTCTTCTAAAATTGCATCGCACATGATTGGCTCTATCGTGAAAACTGAGATATCATAGCCATCCTCGTCACAGTGGGGTGTCCATTGTTCTTCATTGATGGCTACATCCATGGTTGCTAGGATTTCTGCCCAACCATGGGGTTCAAACTCTTCGTCTGGGAATACTACAGGTGCGTAGGCTGGATCTTGAAGGGTTCGTGGATGTTGTTCTGCACCTAAGGTCCTTGCTTCTAATCTTTCTTCCTCTTGTTTGGCTACTTTACACATCCATAAATGAGTATCCTCATGCAACCAAGAAGGATCTGATTCTAATGAGTGCACAGATTCTGTTTCTACTGGTGTCTTATGGATGGTATTCCATTGTATTGGGGGTACATCTCGATGTGAATAGTCTTTAAGGTTGACTTTGGTAGTCACTCCTAAATGTTGCAAGTACAAAGAATTAGTTCCCCAATCTTGTACAATTTGCAACTGACGCATGAATGGTCGTCCCAATATCATCTCATAAGCATGGTTTTTTGCAAAGTCACAAATGGCAAAGGTATGCTCAAATTGTACACCACAAGTGGTGACTGATATGCCTTCTAGTAAGCCTAATGGTTTTTCTATGTGTCCGTCAGCCATTTGTAGCTTCATCCTGGTGGGTCTTAATGCTGGCTTACCCCAACGTTTCCATAAGGCGGTGGTAGCTATGGCTACTCCGGCTCCTGAATCTAAGATGGCTTTCGTGGTGTAGCCCTGATGGGTTATCGGAAGATAAGTGTTACCTTCCTCTCCTTCGCTTACATCTCCGATCTTTTCTACGGGTATCTCTGGTACCTTATTTTGTGATCCTATTTGTGAGGGAGTAGTAGCAAGCTCGGGGAATTGATTTGCTACATGTTTCCACAATTCTGGTTTTACCTTTAACAACTCCTCTAGAGTGAGATTACATCGTATTTTGGTATTCTTGATCACTTCTGTGTTTCTAGGGATTACTGATTCTTCATTCCTCACTATTATCGTGGGTGCTCTCATACTAATAGACTTTGCTTCCCAAGGTCCTGTGAACTGAGGTAATTCTTGTAAAGAATTAGATTCAAATCTTGTGTGTTCACTCAGTTGTTCTTCCTCTACATCATCGTAAATAGAGGGAATGTCTTGGGGAAATTGTTCCTGCAAGTCGTCTATTTCTTGAATAGGAGGATGAGTTCCTTGTTCTTTTCTCCATTTCTCTTCTTGTATTTCTCTCAAAAATTCATGTGAGTACCTATGTATGGAAGACAAATTGTCTTGACTTTCTGAGTTGGGTACTTGAGACAGGGATGGTGCATTCCTTTCCTGTGTCTCTGGGACAATAGGGTTCCTAGGCTGATCCTTTTTCTCTTTGCTTTCAATCAAACATTCTAGCCTCTCCATTAGTCCTTGAAAGTGTAATTCCGGTTTTGCCATGTTATTCCAATTAAGATATCTAGAGGCTTCGAACAAAGCTTGTGCTAGTTCTACCATCTTCATGCAAAGTTTAGTTCTCTCAATTTCTAGATCAGCTCGAGGGTAGTTTTTGCTCATTTCAGCTACCTGAGGTCCCTCTTTTAATCTAGCTTGATATGCATGAAACATCATGTCTAGATTTTCTGGTATGGGTTCCGCTAAAACTGATCCTGATTTTTGAGCTGGATTCTCTTGATTCAATTCCTGTGAAGTCAATTCTTGGATTTTGGCTCTAGATTCCTTCAAACTTCCTTCCAACTCCGTTATCTTTTTACTCCACTTTCTCTTTATTCTTTCTCTAGAATCTTTCCAAGATTTTGTCTTTTTACTGCTAGATTCTGCAACTTCACTGGTTCCGGCTACTTTCTCTTGATTAAGTTGTTGGTTCTGTAAGAGCGCCTGGGCTCTTGTTATAGCTTGGATAGGCACGTATGTAGGGTTGGATCCATCTGCGTTGTTCACAATACCTATCACGTTGATCGGTGTCACATTCGAAGCATTAACAGGGTTCTTAGGAAAATCTTTGATTACGTGCTCTTTGCCACAATCGGCGCAAAAGCCTTGGATGTTATAGTACTGTGATTGTCCTGCTATCGGGGGATGTGGACAATCCTTTATGAAATGATCTCCTTGGCACCTAAAGCAGGGTCCTCTAGGGCCCTGTGGTCTTTGTTGTCTTAATTGGGGCCGTGGATTTGGGTTTGTGTACATCACATTAGCATAGTCTGGCTCCCAACTAGGTTCCACTGGTGGACTATCATAATAATATGTTTCTACGTGTTCTGGTGACTCTGTGTAATAAGCGGGTGGACTATCTACATGCGTAGAGTCAAAACTATTTGAGTGTGGGTCACTCTCTGTGATCAAAGGTGAAGAAGGCACTAAAGCCCTACTTAGATTCTCTTCTGCAGTAGCGTATTTGACTGAGATGACATTCACTGGTGGGGGTGGCTGCTGAGCTAAGACAGGTTGAGGTCTCTGTTGAGCCTGGTATGGGTAGTTCTGAGGAGGCCTATAGTAATAAGGCTGAGCATTGTATTGACCTTGATACCTACCTGGCTATGCGCATGCTTGCGGGTAGTTCTGTCTCACGGTTTGTTTGTTGTATGGGCAGTCCTGAGCCGTATGATTCGTGTATCTTCTCTCAATTGTACAATATTGGCCACTAGGGTTGGCTTGAGGTTGTGGTGCCTTGGGACACACATTTGCCATATGATCACCACCACAGGTGTAACAACGCTTGTTCATTAGTACCCTAGGTTTACTAGAAACTCCTAGTTTCTGAGCCACTTTTTCTGCTAGGTCTTCTATTGAGCTAGACAATTTTGTGGATGCTAGAGATGAACAGTCTGAGTCCTTATAGACCTTTGAGAGTTCCAACTCGTCTCCTAAGTTGTCCTCAATGTCTATGCATATTCTCACACATTGCTCTAGCGTTCTGGGTTCTTTTAGGTACACATAGGAGCGTAGTTTAGAGCTCAACAAGCCATCTAGAAACAATGACACTTGCTTGGCTTGTGAGGGTAGCTCTTGCATTGGACATCGTTCAACATATTGTCTAAACCTACGTCCTGCCAGTCTTACGGTTTCCTGAGGGGTCTGTTTGAAGCTATGAATCAACGAAGACGTGTCATGTCTAATCCCACTTTTAGAGAATTCGGTGATGAATGACTCTAAAAAGTGATGGATGTCTCTAAATTGCCTTTGTTGCAAAGGTTGGAACCAAGTTAAAGCTGTATTCTTTAACGTTAGTCCAAATGCGTTGTATTGCGTGAACATGTCTTCAACTTGTTCGGCTCTTAGTACTTGCTTGAATTCTGCGACATGGTCATAGGGATCTCCTGTCCCATCAAAGTAATTCTTCATTGATTTCACTAATTGAGTGGGTCTCAGTATTCTTGCGTGTTCACATGGTCTAGGTAGAGGAAAATCATCTCTACCACCTAGTATTCCATGATCTCTTTGTCTATCTGCTCTATTAGTGTCCGTGGTTGTTCTATCTCTCCCTATGGGATGAGTGAAGCTTACTTCGGGTCTTTCTTTATTTTTCTCTCTTTGATTTCCATGGGCTGATGATGTTCCTGCCCCTTGTTGACTTGTATTCATGTTCGTTCTAGATGGAGGGAATACCAATTCACCTCTCCATGTGTATGTGTTTTTAGCGCGGTCAGGTACCACAAAGACTCTTTCTGAAGTCTCATCCAGGTATACAACCTTTCTAGGTGTATCCGGGTCTTTGAACTCGTATATAGTGATGATACCTACCTCACTAAGTATTTCGGTCTTGTATCTCCAAAAGGCTTCATCAGTTTCTTTATTTACAAACAACTCTATGCTTCTGTTGTCCTGAGGGATCCAGTCTGGGATTAGTACTCGTGTTAATACAGATTTCCCTCTAGGTGTTCTAGGCTCTTCTAATGGTTCTTTTCCTTGAGATTTTGCTTCCGTCTCTGGTTGAATCACGCTAAACTCGTTGGTATTGTTTGGCTGCGTACTTAAGATGTACATTGTTCCTTCCTTGTCTATGTATGTGTCTCTCTCGAATTTCACCACTGGACGTTCCAATCCAATGGGTTGATCGGGGTTGTGCATTTGCACCACTTGCCTTCGCAAACCATCCTCATAGATGCGAGCACCTAATCGGTTGGTTCGGAGAAACTCTAGTTGCGTTCTATAGGGTCCTTCTGTTTTTTCTAAATAGGCTACATTTGACCCTACTTCTGGTCTTTCTGTGCTAAATGCCATTTCTGAATCACTAGTATCTGAGCTCTCGTACGGGTAACTAGTGTTCAATTGTTGAGCCCACGATCGTGCAGTAGTTCTTACACTTGCCTCTGATGATCTAAGGCTTCGTCGGTCTGACTTACCTATATATTTGCCCGATCTAAGGTTCATTAATTTTCTTCCTTGCACACTCAGTACACGCTCAGGTCGTCAATGATTCGTTGTGATTACTGTCTTGATTCTTTTTAGATTTCTTTCGATTCTTGTCTTAATGTATGCGTCAGGAATTCGACTTTCCGTTATAATTTTGAGTTCTCGTTTCGTCAGACTTAGGTTCTTTCCTTTAGGTTTTCGTGTCACACACCTTTACTTGTAGTCTTAGACTTGAAAGAATTAAATATCTTGAACTTGAGGCGTTCCTATCGTCGTTAATCCACAACACTACCGTTTAGCCTAAGCTAAGAATTGACTGAGGGGGTTGAGTAATCTTCCAACCTCGAGTCAGCTTTTCTGGTTGCCCTGATGCCCAAGAAGCCGTGCTTCCCAAGCTTTATGCCCTTCACTGCCTTGCCTTGGTTGCCTTCGATTGCCCTTGCTAGACCTGGACAAATCCAATATTAGACCAATTCACAGTTGGATGATCAAGCACTTGAGTATATACACCTTTTAAGTCCCTTCCCTTTTGCCCAACTTTTTAATGCTTGCCCCCTGGCTTTCAAGTCCCAAACTAGGTCAACCTCAAAATAGCTTGTAGAGAGCTTTCTAACGAGCTATTAAGCTCAAAAAACGGACTTCAGATGAGAAAGTTATGACCGTTCAGGCCCTGGGGGGTAAAAACTGACAAACAGGTTTTTCTCCAAATATGAGCTAAGGGGTCTCCTATGAGTCTAATCACCCAAAAATTTCCCAAAATTAGCCCCTAAATTGGCCAAAAAATGAAACCCTAAAATTTGCGATGGGGGTGCACAATCGCGATGGTCTGAGATAATCGCGATGGTCTGGGACCGTCGCGATGGCGTGAGGGTGCACCATCGCGATGGCGTGAAATTGCACAATCGCGATGGCGTGAAAGTGCACAATCGCGATGGCGTGAACTTGGACAATCGCGATGGCGCGAACTTGGACCGTCGCGATGGCCTGAAATTGCACAATCGCGATGGCGTGAAAGTGCACCGTCGCGATGGCGTCAGTCAACGGTCAACGTGCACAATCGCGATGGTCCAAAGTGAACCGTCGCGATGGTCTGAGCGCGATGGCGTGAGCCAATCGCGATGATCTGAATTTTCGAAGTGTCGCGATGGTGTGAGGGTGTCGTCGCGATGGTCTGAAGTGCACCGTCGCGATGGTCTAGATTGCCACGTGGCACCGTCGGCGCGATGGCGTGAGCCAATCGCGATGGCGTGACACAATCGCGATGGTCAGAGACCGTCGCGATGGTCCGGCCAAGCCGTCGCGATGGTGTGAGCCAATGGCGATGGTGTGACACAATCGCGATGGTCAGAGACCGTCACGATGGTCCACCAAAATGCAAATTTTGTGAATGCAGCTATGGATTCATGTAGGCGCAGGTGTGCTCTTCACGCTGGTGTGGTCGCCTTCTCCAAATTCCGAACTTTGCAGACCATCGCGATGGTCTGACACAGACGGAAATTTCTGACAGAAACTGAAGTTTTTACCTTTTCCAAGCTTTCCTGATGCACTGGAGCTCTGTACCTACAAGAAAACTCAAGAAAACAAAAGTACACACAAGCACAAAAGCTCTCTCTCACTCTCTCGCATGCACAAATGAGGGGAAATGAGGAGAATGGGTGGATATGGTGAATTTTCTGATTTTTTTGGAGATGAAGATGATGATGCCGTGATGAAGATGGAGTGTGGGGGAGGTGAAAAACACTAAAAACTAAGTAAAAACAACAACAAAAACTGAAATTTTTACCTTCCAATGCCACTTCTTGCTATACTCTTACCATCACACATTCGTCCTAGACTCGATCCCCGGCAACGGCGCCAAATTTGGTGTTGCTCTAGCACAATGGTGAGAACCACGTTAAGAAGCTCCACCTCCTTAATGTCAATCCGCGGAAGAGATAGGAGTGATATGAAGATCGTGAATGTGAGATGAAGTGAGAGTGAAGGTGAGAAGCATAGAAATGCACACACACATGCACACACACTACGAAGAGACAAGCAAGACACAATGGAAGGTGAGAAATTAGCTCTATTACTCAAGAACACTATTACAAGCTCAAAATAGCTCTAAGCTCTTCTCTACTCCAACAAGCTAACCTCAAAAATGAGCTCTCTAGCTCTTTTTATAGTTTCTAGACTAGTTTTGATCGGTTTCACATCTAGTGACCGGCATAGTTAAAAATTAGGTCCTAGATGCTATTTGGAAGGGTAAACGATGTCTAAAAATAACGAAAATTGATACGCTTGTTCTACCTAAGCTCCTCAAGCTCGAGGACTCCTCGGCTTGCACAAAATGGAGCTATGGATTACAAAATGTTACATATGTTACAATAGTGATAAAAATCACTGTTGGATGTTTTTGGAGAGTATTTGAAAACATAATTCTTTGAAAAACGATTCGACTGGCTCCCTGCTCTATCGTTACATGCTTCCGTGTCGTCTGTGCCTCTGGCTGCTTCCAACACTTAGGGTCCATCCTTTTGAAGCTGCAATAGCAATGATTGTCCTTATAGTTGAAATCTTAGCTACAGGATTGAATGTCTCATCATAATCTATGCCATAGGTTTGGGCATAGCCTTTCACCACCAGTCTAGCTTTGTATCTGGCTATACTTCCATCTGCAAGCTTCTTCACTTTATAAACCCATTTATTTCCAATTACTTTCTTACCATTTGGTTTAGGAACAAGTTCCCATGTCTTGTTCTCCTCCAGTGCATTAAATTCTTCCTTCATTGCTTCTTCCCATTGCTTTTTACCTTTAGCTTCATCATAGTTCTGAGGTTCTTCATCATCTTTGACCATATATGCATAGTTCTTCTGAGTAATGTAAGAAGTATCATAAGAATACCTTTCTGGTTGTCTTCTAGTCCTGCTTGACCTTCTTGGTTCACATTCTTCATAAGTGTCTGGATACACTTCTTCATCAAATATAGGAGCTTCTTCATTCCTTCTTGTTAATCCACTTCTTGGATGTACTTGCTTGCATATAGTCTTCATCTCTATTCACCTGCACAATTGATTTTCCTTTCTCACATCTTCTTACCTCTTCTTCAAATTCTTCAGCTATATGACTTTGATCTGCATACTAACTTTTCTGTTCATCAAATGTAACATCTCTAGAAACAATAAATTGTTTGGTTAGAGGATTCCACAATCTGTAACCCATCTGCTTTTCATCATAACCAATGAACACATATTTTTCTGCCTTTGGTTCAAGTTTATGCCTAAGCTGTGATGGCACATAAGCATATGCAATTGATCCAAACACTCTACAATGATCTAGTGTTGGTTTCTTACCCCACCAAGCTTCATATGGAGTCATTCCATTTAGAGCTGCACATGGTAATCTATTCACAAGATATGTAGCTGTATTTACAACTTCAGCCCAAAGATAATTTGGACAATTCTTCTCCTTCAGCATAGCTCTAGCAAACTCAACCAAAGTCATGTTCCTTCTTTCTGCTACACCATTTTGTTGTGGTGTATACCTGCAAGTTATTTCTCTCTTAATACCTGCATTCCAAAGATAATCATTGAACTCTTGGGAGAAGTATTCTCCCCCTCCATCAGACCTCAGTCTTTTAAGCTTTTGACATGTGACTCTCTCTGCATATGCATGAAAATGCTTGAAAGCTCCAAACACTTATGATCTTTCCTTCAAAACATATAATGTTATCCATCTTGTAGCATCATCAATGAAAAGAACATAGTACCTTGAGCCACTAATAGATCCTTCTTTTGTTGGTCCCCATACATCTATATGAATGAGCTCAAGTACTCCATCATGTTTGAATCCTTTCTTTTGAAATGGTAACCTGTGTGCTTTTCCCATTTGACATGCTTCACATTTATAAACCATATGTTGACTTTGCACATTTGGTAATCCTAGTACAGACTGATTTGCAACCATAGCTTTAATTCCTCTTTCATTGAAATGACCTAATCTCTTATGCCAGAGATCAAGTTCTGTAATCACTCCTTCACCATGTGTGAGCAAAGCTTGACCAATGTTCCCTTGCACTCTTAAAGTAAAGAGTCTACCTTCTTTCTTACCAGAGATAATTTGATTATATCCATTCTCTGGATCTTCAACAAATACTCCTTCATTTGTAAACCTGACTTGAAAACCTTTTTCAACTATTTGTCCCACACTAATCAAGTTTTTAGGTATTGTAGGAACATACGAAACATTGGTTAGCAAATCTGCTCCATTCTTGCATTTCACTTTTCCAATTGAATGTACACTATGTCTTGTATTATCACTTGTTTGAACACTATGACTAGAAATGCCTTTTTCTAATTCTGACATCAATTTTATGTTTCCTGACAAATGATTAGAACATCCAGAGTCAATGTAAAATACCTTTAGATCTTCTTTATCTGATGTGCTGATTGAATTCATCATCAATGATGTATGACTTTCATTTTGTGTGTCATTTGCATAGTTGTAGTAGGTGGTGTTGTAGGATTGATTCTGTCC
>CM035418.1:161616065-161623565 GCA_020310875.1 Ceratopteris richardii | reverse complement strand
AATGGCAACTACCAAGGAGGATTCAAATCCAAAAAGGACTACAAAAACTACACAGAGGAGCAGGATGACTCTCTTCTGATCATGAACATGACTTCAAAATCAGGTACAAATGATGACCACATATTCTACATTGACTCAGGATGCTCAAATCATGTGGCTGGCAATGTAGCACTAATCTTTGATCTTGAGGAACCAAAAGGTAAGCATCAAGTCCAAACATGTGATGACACCAAGCACTCAGTAGTTAAAGTTGGAAATGTTAAGACTTGTGATGGAAATCAGAATTTGTTGAGCAGGCTACTCTATGTACCAACCATTACCAAAAATCTGATGAGTGTTGGACAGATTGTGGAGAAAGGTTTGCAGGTTAGATTCAACCAATATGGAGCATTTGTGGAGGATCCAAGACATGGGTTCAAGAGGATTGCTAAAGGAGAAAAATCAGGTAGACTTTTCACTTTTGAGTTGGAAGACACAAAGAATATTGCACTATACAGTTATAAAGATCAAACACTTTCAGAACTTGAGATTTGGCACAAAAGATTAGGGCATATAGGAGAAAGAACCTTGAAGCAAATATGCAGGGATCAATGTTTTCTTGGAATACCTAATGTATCCAAGCAACATATGATTTATAAGTGTGGTGCTTGTCAATTTGGGAAGTCTCACAGGTTACCCTTCTCAAGGAAAGGATACATGCATGAAGACTACCTAGAGCTTGTCCACACAGATGTATGGGGACCAAGCAAAGACCCCTCAGTCTCAGGTTCAAGGTACTATGTATCTTTTATTGATGATTATAGTAGATGGACTGTATTGTACTTCATGAAGCACAAAGATGAGGTATTTAATTGTTTTAAAAAATATCTTGCACTAGTTGAAAACCAGACAGGGAAGAATTTGAAGAGGCTAAGGTCAGATGGAGGAGCTGAGTACTTCTCCAATGAGTTTGAAAACGTCTTGCAGGACAGAGGCATCAAAAGAGAAATAACCACTAGGTATTCTCTTAAACAGAATTGGGTAGCTGAAAAGAAGAAATAGGTTAATTGTTGAGACAACTAGATCTATGTTGAATAAGAAAAAGTTACCTAACTATCTATGGGCAGAGAGTGTTTCTACTGCCACTTACCTCATAAACAGGTTACCATCTAAGTCTCTTGATGGCATGACACCCTATGAAGCATGGCATGGTAAGAGACCCTCACTTGACCATTGCAGGATATTTGGATGTGTAGCATATGTACACATTCCTTCTCAGATAAGAGGTAAGCTAGACCCAAAGGCTGAAAAATGCATCTTTATTGGGTATGATCTAAATCAAAAAGATTACAGGTTTTATAACCCTACCAATAAGGGATTCATGGTAAGCAAAGATGTTGTCTTTGATGAAAATGATTCTTGGTATGAGAATGAATGCAGGAAGGTTAAATTACCCTATGATTTGGAAGAGGAGTTTCCAAATCTTGCAAAGGAGGAACCTACTCAGAATGAAGCCTCAAGTTCAGATGATGAAGATACTATCAACCTTGAGGAGTTCAAGGCATGGAAGTCCAAGGGCAAAATGAAGATGAAGAAGCTTGAAGATATACCTGAATCTTCAACTCAATCAATCAGAAGATCACAAAGAGAAAGCAAAAAACCTATCAGATATGGGTATGATACATCTCTTGTTACTAAACATTCTGTTTATCTTGCCAAATATTTGTCAAATGAAGAACCATGATCATATGAAGAAGCCATAACTAAATCAGAATGTAAAGAAGCTATGGATGAGGAGATTGAAGCACTCAAGGAGAGTGACACATGGGAGTTAGTACCTAAGAAGGACTCCATGAAGGTAATAGGATCCAGATGGATCTATAAACTTAAAAGAAATTCTGATGGTACAATTAATAGGTACAAAGCCAGATTGGTAGCCAAGGGTTTTGCACAAACTCAACGCATTGACTATGAGGAGACATTCTCACCTGTGGCCAAGATGCCAACTATCAGAGTGTTGGTTAGTGTGGCTGCATCAAAAAATTGGAATATGTACCAATTGGATGTCAAGAATGCTTTCTTGAATGGATGGATTTCAGAGGAGGTATATATGTCACAACCTCCTGGCTATGAGGACCCTAAGAAGGTAACATATGTTTGCAAATTGAAAAAGGCTTTATATGGATTGAAGCAGGCACGTAGGGCATGGAATTACAGGTTAACTACATACCTCCATGTAGCTCAATGATGAGTAGCACCTCCTTTAATGTCAATCCGGGAAGACGTGAGGATGGTATGATGACCTCAAGCAACTGAAGGCACAAGTGCGTGAGTGAGAAGCACACAAACATGCACACACATACACACACGCGCGCACACACGGCAAGAACAAAGAGAAAGATAATGGAGTTCTTTTAGATTACTTCCCAATTGCCCATACAAGTTTAATTCTATTACAAGCTAACCTCAAAAATGAGCTTTCTAGCTCTATTTATAGTTTTTGACTAGCTTTTGGCCCTGTCCAGACCTAGTGTCTGGCCTAGTTAAAAATTAGGTTCTAGGGCCTATTTGGAAGCTCAAACGGAGTCTAAAAATCATGAAAACTGGTACGATGATACTTCTAATACTCCTCAAGCTCGAGGACTCCTCGGCTTGCACAAAATAGAGTTACAAAAAGGTGAAATGGTATTTACAATGATTTGTAGTGATGAGAATCACTGTTATGAAGATGTTGTTTTGGAAAAATTTGAATGGCCAACTTGCCAGATCTTCATTGACTACTTAGTCTGCTTGTGCCTTCTCTCCGCTCTGGCTCCCTTCTTTGGCTTCCTTGTCTTGTGAGTCCTTTGGTGCCTTGACTGCTACCAACACCCCCCCTCTCTCGCGTCTGTCATCTTTGACAGACCCTTGTCGAGCTGAGCGTTGGACATAGTATTGAAACACATCTGAAGCAAGGTGGTGTTCTTCTAGTCGTAGCCCTCGTGCTAGGTCTGTTAACAATGCATCCCAATCGACTGGACCTAGAACGTCTGGATGTGGCACCCGCAATTGATTTGAGTGGATGTTCCTCTCCACAGCGAATAGTTGGAGGAGATGTGAGGGCTTGGGTACGAATATTTCTGAGTGATATTCCCAGAACCCTGTGACGAACATCTCCTCGAAGGTCTGCTTGAAGAAAGCTGGGAGATATTTTATTCTTGCGTGCCAGGCATATATCACCTTTATTGAGGGGGTGGTGCTCATGTCATATACCAGATCTAGGTTGCCTGCAGTGAAGCCAACTCCTGAGAAATGGGGGTCTTTGATGTTTTTGAATGTTTTGAATGTGATCAACATTAATTCAAAGATCTTCATGCACATCTGTGCCATCACATCAGGGGTGTTCCGTAGTCGAAGGCTCCAATGACAGATTGTAGAAATCATGTAAGCAACGGTGGGAGGTCCTTGTGGAGATGCTAGATAGACATAATTTAACCACTTTGCACAGCCTTTGACGTCCTTGACAACAATGGTAAACTCGGGCCAGGTGCGTCTTCAGAAGACTGGAACATAACAAGGGTTGTATTTGATAAATAGGGGCATGTTATTCCAGGTACGAAACATTTCAGGGTAAGTTTCTAAGAGTCATATCCGCCAGGTAGGTCGATGAATGGATCCTTTTTTAGCACTCTCTGGGATATCATCAGGGCCGAATTGTGTGGCAAAGCTTGAAGCCTTGCCACATCGTTGTTGAATCTCTGCGTTGTAATCTGCCAAGAGTACACAATATGGCACATACTGATCATCGTTGGTGCCTATCCATCTGTGATAAGACATACTTTGGGAATATTCTGACTTTATGATAGTATCTTCCAATTTAGCCATTGATTGGATTTGTACTACCACTCAATCTTCATGGGTTTTAGCTGTCTTTTCGAGTTTCTGAATCCATTCAGGTACTTCGACTTCCAGGGTGTCCATTCCTTCTGAGGTTTGCTGACCTCCTGGCATCGGCATAGGAACATATGGTTCCTCATACGACTCATCCACCTCAATGGGTACCAATTCATCTGGCTCTGGTTCTATAACTGGAGAGGGTTGTCTTTCATATTCCAATAACTTCTTCTACAATTCTGCCACCTGCTCCGTTAATGCCTTTACCTGCTCTGAAGTCGAGGTTGTCTCTATAACCTTGGGTTATTCCTCCTGTTCCCTGAGCTGGCGGCGTAGTGCATCCCGTTCCTTTTCCAGATCATCATGTGCTTCTAATAGATCGGCATAGCTTTCCAAGATTGTCTTCATTGTATCTGAGGGGACTGATTTAAACTGTTCTGGGTCGATCTCATGGGGGGAGCCTTCCATTGCGGCTTCTAGGTTTTCTTCATTTTGCTTCTGCAGACGCTTGTTTTCTTCCAGGGCAATAGCCATGTGTTTCCTAGGTAGGGTCAAATTACGCCGGACTCTTAGATTATCTGTTTGGTAGACTTCAAGTAAAGCTTTGAGTTGTTTGATGCCTGGCAACTGTGATGGTTGGGGTGTCTCCAGGAGGGTTTGATGGGCCTGTTCGAGTGTGGTGTAGCATTGATTGAGGTCAGCGTTTTCATCTTCTATAGTTGTAAGCCGCCTCTGTAGTTGTTGGTGATTCGTAGTTAGTTGACGATGACGGTCTTCGAGAGCCTGATACTCACTCTGTAGTTGGTACACACATTGATGTAATGTTGAAAACACATTATTTACATTAAAGAATGCAAGGAAAGAAGAGGATGCAAGGGAAATGGGGAAGGGAAAGGGATTTGTGAATGATGTGGAGTCAAGTGGTGATGTGGGTGGAGGGGGTATGGGAGATTGAGGCTGCATGGGGGGAGGGAGTAGTGCGGTGGCTAGTGATGTTTCCATGGTGTCAAACGTGTATGTGACCATGTAGATGGGAACAATGGGTGGGGTGGATGTGATGTTTGTGAATACTGTTGTGAAAGTGGGCATGGTAACTCCTCCGAATTGGATGCCGGGAGAGAGAGGAATTCCCATGACATATGTGGTAATGGTGGAAGTGGGGGTGGTAGTGCCAATTGGTGAAGTGAATTGTGTAGTGAAAGGTGAGGAGTGTGGTGAGAGTGGTGCCGCCTGATGTTCCTATGTCTGTGTAGTGTCTCCTGGTGCTGATACATTCATGTGAATCTGCTTGCTGGAGCGCATGGGACGGGTTGGCACTCCTTTTTTGAAGCGATGAATGTAAGACACAGCTGAATGAATGGCTTCATCCAGGCCCACCGCGTCCGCGTGCAGGTTCAGGGACTCAATAAACATTTCATCCACTCCCTCTTCTCCTAACATCTGATCATTTTTCCTGTTTCGAGTGACAGTTTGTGGTGCTCTTGAACTCTCTTCATAGTTTCATACAATCTCTTTATTTGTGCCGAATAAGCTGGGGCACTCGCTAGTTCTGAAGGTTCTTCGTATTCTTGATCATGCTCCTCGTATGCTTCTTTGTCCTCAGTCTGTTCTTCATCTTACTCTACTTCCACTACTTCTGGTTGGGTCGGGGCTGAAGTTGTAGTGGTAGGTTGTGGTCCTTGGGTCTGCTCTGCTTTTGTCTCCAGGTTAGACTCATTAATCATGCGGGCCATTTCTTCATCTGTCAAATCGGCTAGGGTGTAGCCTTGTGGGAACTCCAACTCCGATGGAATCAGAGGGAACACCAGATTGGGTCCTTCTGCACTTGGTCTGGGTAGGCGAATAGAGATCATGATTATGCACTTTGTTTAGCAAAATGTTCACTTTTTTTGTCGATCGCGATTGACAGAGGTCAACGCCTCGAGACCTGCACAATCAAATTTTTTACCTGCTGAAGCTGGTACAGCTGTTGGGGATGTTGATTCCTGCAAAAAATCTCAAAAAACACAGAAAAGCACAAGCACACAAATGCTCTGTCGCTCTCTCTCACAAGTGAAATGAGGGGAATGGCATGGGTATGGTGATATGACCAAAAGCTGAAATTTTTGCGATGATGGAGATGGAGGTGGGAGATGGTAATGATGATGATGGTGATGAGAAAAACAATAGAAAATAGATAAAAGTGAAGAAAATACCTATGACTCCAACACCTCAACTCTACGTCTTACCATCACACGGTCATCCTCAAAGCTCGATCCCCGGCAACGGCGCCAAAATTTGGTGTAGCTCAATGATGAGTAGCACCTCCTTTAATGTCAATCCGGGAAGACGTGAGGATGGTATGATGACCTCGAGCAAGTGAAGGCACAAGTGCGTGAGTGAGAAGCACACAAACATGCACACACATACACACACACGCGCACACACGGCAAGAACAAAGAGAAAGATAATGGAGTTCTTTTAGATTACTTCCAATTGCTCATACAAGTTTAATTCTATTACAAGCTAACCTCAAAAATGAGCTTTCTAGCTCTATTTATAGTTTTTTACTAGCTTTTGGCCCTGTCCAGACCTAGTGTCCGGCCTAGTTAAAAATTAGGTTCTAGGGCCTATTTGGAGGCTCAAAAGGAGTCTAAAAATCATGAAAATTGGTACGATGATACTTCTAATACTCCTCAAGCTCGAGGACTCCTCGGCTTGCACAAAATGGAGTTACAAAAAGGTGAAACGGTATTTACAATGATTTGCCAGATCTTCGTTGACTACTTAGTCTGCTTGTGCCTTCTCTCCGCTCTGGCTCCCCTCTTTGGCTTCCTTGTCTTGTGAGTCCTTCGGTGCCTTGATTGCTACCAATTCTCCAAGATCAAGGATTTTTCATGAGCAAGGCAGATACTTCTCTATTCATCAAGAGAAGTAATTCAGAGGTAATATACCTTTGTGTTTATGTTGATGACATCATCATTACAGGTAATGATGTCAATGGAATCAGATATATAAAGAGTCAAATGATGAAGGAGTTCAAGATCAATGATCTTGGTCTATTGAAGTATTTTCTTGGGCTAGAGTTAGTTTATACTAACTCAGGAATATACATTACCCAGAAAAAATATATACAGGACATGTTAAAGAAGTTTCATTTGCAGGATGCTAAAGTAGCAAGCACTCCAATGGAGGTAAAATTAAAATTAAGTGCCCATGAAGGTGATGAAGTCAATGACATTACAAATTATCAAAGTATGGTGGGTAGTTTGAGCTATGCTACCTTAACAAGGATAGATATTGCATATGGAGTTAGTGTGCTAAGTCAATTTATGCACAAGCCAAGGATACCTCACTTAGAGGCTGCAAAGAGAATCTTGAATTATCTCAAGGGTACATAGAACCATGGTCTATATTTCCCTTATACTTCAGACATTGATATCAAAATTTATTCAGATGCAGATTGGGCAGGATGCAAGGATGATAGGAGGAGCACTTCTGGATACATTTCTTTTGCAGGTGACAAACAAATTTCATGGTCTACAAAAGAGCAACCAACTGTTGCATTGTCTTCTACAGAGGCAGAGTATAGAGGACTTGCTAATGCCATACAAGAAGCTATTTGGATTAAGCTTTTGTATACAGAATTGGGTTTATTTACTAGGTCTC
>CM035418.1:161608565-161611065 GCA_020310875.1 Ceratopteris richardii | reverse complement strand
ATTGAAACTTCCTCAACATATCCTATATGTACTTTTTTTGAGTAATGTATATTCCTGAGTTAGTATAGAATAACTCAAGCCTAAGAAAATACTTTAGTAGACCAAGATCATTGATCTTGAACTCCTTCATCATCTGGCTTTTGATTTGTCTGATTCCATTAACATCATTACTTGTAAGTATGATGTCATCAACATAAACACAAAGGTATATTACCTCTGAATTACTTCTCTTAATGAATAGAGAAGTATCTGCCTTGCTCATGAAAAAACCTTGGTCTTAGGTATGTAGTTAATCTGTAATTCCATGCCCTAGGTGCCTGCTTCAATCCATATAAAGCCTTTTTCAATTTGCAAACATATGTTACCTTTTTAGGGTCCTCATAGCTAGGAGGTTGTGACATATATACCTCCTCTAAAATCCATCCATTCAAGAAAGCATTCTTGACATCCAATTGGTACATGTTCCAATTTTTTGATGCAGCCACACTTACCAACACTCTGATAGTTGGCATCTTGGCCACATGAGAGAATGTCTCTTCATAGTCAATGCCTTGGGTTTGTGCAAAACCCTTGGCTACCAATCTGGCTTTGTACATGTTAATTGACCCATCATAATTTCTTTTGAGTTTATAGATCCATCTGGATCCTATTACCTTCATGGATTCCTTTCTAGGTACTAACTCCCATGTATCACTCTCCTTGAGTGCTTCAATCTGCTCATCCATAGCTTCTTTCCATTTTGTCTTGGTTATGGCTTTTTCATATGATCCTGGTTCTTCAATTGACAAATCTTTGGCAAGATAAGCAGAGTGTTTAGTAACAAGAGATGTATCATACCCATATCTGATAGGTTTTTGCTCTCTCTTTGTGATCTGCTGATTGATTGAGTTGAAGATTCAGGTATGTCTTCAAGTTTCTTCATCTTCATTTTGCCCTTGGACTTCCATGCCTTGAACTCTTCAAGGTTGATAGTGTCTTCATCATCTGAAGTTGAGTCTTCATTCTGAGTAGGTTCCTCCTTTGCAAGACTAGGAAACTCCTCTTCCAAGTCATAGGGTAGTTTAACCTTCCTGCATTCATTCTCATACCAAGAATCATTTTCATCAAAGACAACATCTCTACTAACCATGAATCCCTTATTGGAAGGGTTATAAAACCTGTATCCTTTTTTATTCAAATCATATCCAAGCACTTCTCAGCCTTAGGGTCTAGCTTACCTCTTATCTGAGAAGGAATGTGTACATATGCTACACATCCAAATATCCTGCAATGGTCTAGTGAGGGTCTCTTACCATGCCATGCTTCATAGGGTGTCATCCCATCAAGGGATTTAGATGGTAATCTGTTTATGAGATAAGTGGCAGTAGAAACACTCTCTACCCATAGATAGTTAGGTAACTTTTTTTCATTCAACATAGACCTAGTTGTCTCAACAATCAACCTATTTCTTCTCTCAACTACCCCATTCTGTTCAGGAGAATACCTTGTGGTGATTTCTCTTTTAATGCCTCTGTCCTGCAAGAAGTCTTCAAACTCATTGGAGAAGTACTCACCTCCTCCATCTGACCTTAGCCTCTTCAAATTCTTCCTTGTCTGATTCTCAACAAGTGCAAGATATTTTTTAATGCAATTAAACACCTCATCCTTGTGCTTCATGAAGTACAATATAGTCCACCTACTATAATCATCAATAAAAGATACATAGAACCTTGATCCTGAGATTGAGGGGTCTTTGCTTGGCCCCCATACATCTGTATGGACAAGCTCTAGATAGTCTTCATGCATGTAACCTTTCCTTGAGAAGGGTAACCTGTGAGACTTCCCAAATTGACAAGCACCACACTTATAAATCATATATTGCTTGGATACATTAGGTATTCTAAGCACACATTGGTCCCTGCATATTTGTTTCAAGGTTCTTTCTCCTACATGCCCTAATCTTTTGTGCCAAATCTCAAGCTCTAAAAGTGTTTGATCTTTATAATTGTATAGTGCAATATTCTTTGTGTCTTCTAGCTCAAAAGTGAAAAGTCTACCTGATTTTTCTCCTTTTGCTATTCTCTTGAACCCATGCCTTGGATCCTCCACAAATGCTCCATATTGGTTGAATCTAACCCGCAAATCTTTCTCCACAATCTGTCCAACACTCATCAATTTTTTGGTAATGGTTGGTACATCGAGTACCCTACTCAACAAGTTCTGATTTCCATCACAAGTCTTAACATTTCCAACTTTAACTACAGAATGCTTGGTGTCATCACCTGTTTGTACTTGATGCTTACCTTTTGGTTCCTCAAGATCAGAGAGTAGTGCTACATTGCCAGCCACATGATTTGAGCATCTTGAGTCAATGTAGAATAGGTGGTCATCATTTGTACTTGATTTTGAAGTCATGTTCATGATCAGAAGAGAGTCATCTTGCTCCTCTATGTAGTTGTTGTAGTCCTTTCTAGATTTGAACCCTCCTTGGTAGTTGCCATTGTAGTTGTTGTTGTAATTG
>CM035418.1:161551065-161596065 GCA_020310875.1 Ceratopteris richardii | reverse complement strand
GATGAGTTTGGCATATGTGCCCACACCGGAGAACATTGCAAACCTTTTAACAAAGGATCAACTCATCATTGTTGGAATGTACATAAGTTGGACATTAGAACTACATTTATGAATGGTGACTTGCGTCAAGAAGTGTATGTTTTTTAGCTCGTGGCTTTGTGAAGAAAGGTCATGAAAACCAAGTGTGCAGGTTAAAATAGGCATTATATGGTTTCAAGCAAGCACCATGTGGTTGGTATGAAAAGATACATGCCTACTTGATTGCACATGCATGTTTATGCATTACTCAGCCAGATATTCAGTTTGTTGTCTCACAGATGAGCAAGCTTATGAATTGGCTAGGTGTCAAGCATTGGCAGGTGATAAGCACATCTTTTGCTACTTGAGTGGTACCTGGCTACTTGGATTGTTTTTTCCCAAGGGGAGATCACTACCACTAGATTTGCATGCTTTTTTTGAGTTTGACTGGGCCAGTTGCTATGACACTTGTGTGTCCACTTATAGCTTTTGCTTCATCCTTATTAGCTCATGTATATCTTGGTTGAGCAAGAAGTAGCCTATTGTGGCCATTTCCAGATGTGAGGATGAGTATAGGGCAACTTTCACAATGACTGTTGAGTGTGTGTGGCTCAGACACCTTTTGGCTGATTTGGGTGTTGTTCAGTCTTCTAACACCACCATCTTCATTGGCAGTCAGAGCACATTAGCAGTTGTGAGGAACCCCGTGTTCCATGCTCACACTAAGCACATTGAGGTGCAATATCATTATGTCAAGGAGAGGTTCTCTGTTGGAGAGATCATTTTGGCATATGTGCCAACACAAGAGAACATTCCAAACCTTTTCACAAAGGCTCTATCTAAGGAGAACTTTGAAGCTTTCCGTAAAGCTTTGGGCTTAATTCTTTTGTGGATTGATTCCACATAGCTTGTCACTTCCTTATACATGAGTGCGAGCTCCTTGTTCACGGCATCACTCCCAGGGGGAATTTGTTGGTATATTTAGGTAGTGGTGTGTGAACACACTAGGACTGTTGGGACACTTTTTTCCTTCCTTAGGAGATTTTTTTCCCATGGCTTGTATATATGCCTATAACCACCACAACAAATTTGGGAAGGATACTGTAGTGATTGTGGTAAAGAACATCTTTTTAGAGATTGCCCCAAGAACCCCAACAAAGTTAACTCGAACATGCAGATCAATGTGATAGAAGTGATAGAGTCATCGGGGAGTGATAAGGAGTACACAGTGCCATTAAAAGCAATAACAAGAGCTAAGGCTAGAGAGACCCCAGAAAAAACGAAAGAGAATGATCAGGTCGACAAAGAATTGAATATACCCACACCTCAAGTAGTTGCAGACTCTGAAGAGTCTATGAAAAGTATTACAAGTAAACAGACCCAAAGATGGAAGAATCATAGAGAAAGGATGAAGGAAAAGAAACTACAACAAAAGAAGGAGGACGAAAATAAAAAACAAGGCCAAGAAGAAAAACAAAAACTTGAAGGAGAAAATAAGATAGAAAAGTGTAAAAAACCAGAGGCAGGATCAGTTCTAGCTGAACCTATGCCAGAAGAATTAGCCATGTGGATTCAGGCATACCAGGCATGAATAAGAGCAGGACCAAACATTGAACAACATGAAAAGGAATACCCTAGAGGTGACCTAGAGAAAGAAAGGTTGGAGATATGTAAGAAATTAATTGAAGTGGCTCAACAGACTCTAGAAAAACCTGTTTGGCAACTACCCAACTCACGAATTCCCTAGAAAGAATTCCACGAGTGTGTCACCCCTAATGATCCCAAGAAAGAAAAAGAAGGCAAGACATGTGGTGGAAATTACTGCGAGGATAAAAGAGAAGGATCCATTGTCCCCGAAGTCGACGGGGAGTGGCCTAAAGACTTGTGGGCAAGAGTCCAAGAAGACAAATGGAAGAAAGCAGAAGGAATTGAACCATCCTTTGAGGAGTTAGAAGTAGAAGGTGAATTTGAAGCCTCAATACCTGAATTAAACTCAGAAGGATTATTACAAATTCACAAGAGCAAAAAGGATGATGACAGTGTGAAGGCTTTGCCAAATTACACGGGGGAATACGAACATAATTCTGAATTATATTGCATTCCCTCAGTGAGAAGAAAAGAGCGGAACCCATCAATCCAAACATCGGACATTATAAAACATCTTAAAAAGGTAAAAATCTCTTGTACTCTGACATTGGAAGAACTCTTGAAGGTAAAACCACATTTGAAGGAGAAGCTAACCAGTCAATTAGAGACAAAGTCAGATGAGAAGGAGATGCCTGACGAAGTGACCACAATCAAAATCCCAGTCGATAAGGTTGGAGATTTCAGTGAGGGAGATGAAGGAAACACATGCCGTCCAATCACTTACCGAGGTTATACCACTAAAGCCATCTTAGACTCGGGAGTAGGAGTAGGAATTGCGACCAAGGAAATTTGGGAGAAATGGGGAAAACCAGCTTTAAGACCAACATGGATGAAGATTCAAATGGCAGACGGACACACTGAACGACCCTTGGGATTATTGGAAAAAGTAACCTTTACTACCTGCGGAGTTGAATTTGAGCACCCCCTAGCAATTTGTCAATTTGAAAAGGCTAGCAATTATGAGATGATACTTGGAAGACCTTTCATGAGACAGCTTAAGGTAGTGCAAGATTGGGGAAAAGATGCGGTATACTTACAGCACGAAGGAACCAGGACAAGGATAAATATCCATACCTACACGTATCAAGATATTCCCCCCTTACAATGGAATCTGATTCATAAGGAGGAGGACGATCAATCGATTCACAGTACAGGTTCAAGTGACCAATCATGGTTGAACGAAGATACCATCTATGGATATGCCACGCAGCAAAAAGGGAAGAGGAAAGGAAGAAAGGATGGCAGCAAAGGCAGGGAGTTGCTAGATCTGTACAAGATCCAACGTACATGCCCCCGATATTCCTAGATGAAGAGTTCGAACCTCATGGTTGGATGGAGATTTTAGCCACTCTTGATGTATGTGTAAATGAAGAGGTAATAACAATGAATGAATGCATCGACGAGGAAGGATATGATGTAAGTTTATACGTGGTTGTTCTCCAAGAAGCCGAAGAAGGAGAAGTAATTGAAAAAGAATGGAAGGAGGATTATGAGAGCATTGAAATGGAGCATGAAAAACTTGAGGCAGAAAGTGAAAATCAAAGAGTAAGTGTCATAACTAATGAGTTGAATCAAGGAATGACACAGAGAGAAGAACTTGGACTAGATAAAGAAAACGAAGAAGGAGAAAACAAGGCTCAAGATCAATTGAAGTGTCTGCCCACTTCAAGAAATATGAGGTAGAAGAGAGGAAAATTGCTATCCAAATGCCAAAACGGGAAGCATAGCCAGGAATAGCTTATGACAACAAAGAACAGACCAAGAAAATAATAGTAGCTTTGGAGGAAGGAGAAGAGCGATGTACCTTTATAGGACAGGATGTCTCAATGAAGGAAGAACAAGAGTTAATACGGCTCATAAGAGAATATGGGGACGTCTTTGCGTGGACATACAAGGATTTAAAAGGAGTAGATCCCTCTATTTGTGCTCATAGAATCCCTATGACATCAGAAGCCAAAGTTTCCAAAAAAAGACCATACACATATAATGATGTTTACTCAGCAAAAATTAAGGAGAAGAGAGATAAGTTGTTGGACGCAGGCTTCATTTATGAGATCGAACACACGGAATGGGTATCACATTTAGTGGTTGTGCCAAAGAAGAATGGCAAGTTAAGGGTATGTATTAACTTGAAGAAAGTAAATACAAGATAGTTACCCATTACCTATCACTGACCATCTTTTGGAAAGGGTTGCAGGAAAGGAAGTCTATAGTCTTCTAGATGGCTTTTCAGGATATAATCAGGTAGCAATTGCTCCTGAGGACCAACATAAGACAGCTTTTGCAACTGAATGGGGAGTGTATGCATTTAGGGTTATGCCTTTTGGTCTAACTAATGCCCCATCCACTTTTCAAAGGTTGATGTGCCATGTGTTCAAGGAATTCTTAAGGAAGAGCATGGGGATATATGATGGAGAGTGTTAATCTCCAAAAGAACAAGCTATCCTTGATGTTAGACCACTTCTATATCAAGAATAAATTTAAACTCCAACCAATTTCGGAAGGCAAGCACCAAACTATCAAGAATTTAGCTAACTGTGAAGAAATTCATTTCACAGAAAAGTCTGCTGCACTTTATTGACTCATTGATTGACCATTTGTGTAAAGTTTCTAATGAAATTTTGTAGGATGTGTCGCCTAGAGCTTGCGCACCTCCTCCAAGTTAAAACACTTTAAAAGCTTAAGTAGATTATGAGAAATGTTTCAAACAATCTACCTATGTCTGAAACTGCCTTCTTGTAGAGTCGACTTTGACACCTGCAACTTCTAACACATGGTTCTCCCAAAATAGAACCCATTTAAGCAAATGCTTTTAGCCATAGATGGCTTACCTTCCAACTTAGATTTTGACTCCTCATTTGTGCAAAACTTTACACTGTGCACTGAGAACTGACCATTTCTTTGACCATCAGAATTGCGCCTATTTTAGAAGACACTCAATACTTTCTCACATATGAATGTTCCTACACAAAATTCTCTCAGCATGTTTGCAATTGGACTCTCAAACTTTAACCATAGATAGATTAACTATGGAATTAGGTGTGTACAAAAGGATTTCTGATAAAATCAAACACAGAAGGAGAACTAGAGAAAATATCGACACGTAATTCTCTGAACATTCTTTCTATTCAACTCTTCATACATCTAATGGATGATGATACATTCACTACACATGATCTATTCATCTATATTTCATCTCTCTCTCATAATACAATCATATACTCTTATATATATATATACATATGATTGTTGATTCGTCATTACTTCAAGTATATTGAAGTATTTATAAAACTAATGTACATATGTTTGAAGAACTTTGCTTCCTGAATCTTCACTTCACTTCATGAAGTCGAACTTCAATCTTTTCTTCATATCTTCACTTCTAGACTTCATATAATCACCAATTGTTGATTTTCTTGCTCCAACAGATCCCCCTCAATCATCAATTGTGATTACCTGCATCTTCTTTATTCCTGCCATATCTTTAAACCTCTGAAACTTTGGTCCATCTAAACTCTTTGTCATCATATCTGCAAGTTGATCTTTTGTAGGAGTATGCATAACTTCTATTTCTTTATCAACAACCTTCTCTCTCAAAAAAATGATACTGAATCTCAATATGTTTAGTTCTAGCATGGAATACAGGATTTGCTACCAAATATAAAGAACTCATATTGTCTCCACAAATGATAGGAGTACTCTGAACAATATCAAAACTCTTCATAAGAGTCTTTAACCATATTACTTCCTTTGCAGCTTCTACCATGCCTTTGTATTCTGCTTCTATAGATGATAAAGCAACTCTATGTTGCTTCTTAGAACACCATGAAATTAGCTTATCTCCCACATAACACAAATATCCATGTGTTGATCTTCTATCATCAGAATTACCTGCCCAATCTGCATCACTGTATATCTTGACTCTTGTATCCGAAGTGAATCCATAATACAGACCTTCTTTAAGTGTGCCCTTGATGTACCTAAGTACTCTTTGTCTTGCAATCCAATGTTCCTTTCTAGGACAATGCATGAATTGAGATAGAACTCCAACTGCATATGATAAATCAGGTCTTGTTAATGTAGCATAAATCAGGCTACCCACCAAACTCTAAAAAAGTTTCATATCTTTGAATTCTTCTCCTCCATATCTACTCAGTCTATGATTCACCTCCATTGGAGTTGGTGCTATCCTGCAATCTTCCATTTTAAACTTGGTTAGTAAATTTCTCAGATACCTTTCTTGAGTTACATATACTCCATGTTGAGTATATGAAATCTCCATTCCCAAAAAGAATGACAAATTTCCCAAATCACTGATTTTGAACTCTTTCTACATCTGCTTCTTAATCATGTGTATACCTTTGTCATCTGTTCCTGTAAGTATTATGTCATCAACATAAATACAAACATAAATAAATCCATCCTCACTTGCTTTAACTAGCAAGCTACTATCTGCCTTTGATGCTTGAAATCCAAGTTCCTTTAAGAACTTTACAAGCCTATAATTCCATGCCCTTGGGGTCTGCTTCAACCCATACAAAGCTCTCTTGAACTTACACACATAATTTGGATACACTTGATCTTTGAAACCATATGGTTGTTCCATATAAACTTCATCTGAAATATAACCATTCAAAAAAGCATTCTTCACATCTAATTGGGACAATTTCCAACCTTTGCAAGCAGCAATTGCTATGAGAGTCCTTATGGTTGTCATCTTTGCAACAGGACTATAAGTTTCATCATAGTCCACACCATATGTGTGTGCATATCCCTTTACAACAAGCCTGGCTTTGTACCTAGATATACTTCCATCTGCAAACCTTTTTGTTTTATAGACCCATTTACACCCAATGATCTTCTGACTATTTGGTTTAGGAACCAAATCCCAAGTCTCATTTTCCATCAATGCATCATATTCCTCCTGCATAGCTTTTTCCCAATTCCTCTTCCCTTTGGCTTCATCATATGTGGATGGATCTTCATCTGCTTTTAACATGTAAGCATAATCTTTAGTAGTCAAGAATGAAGTATCATAGCTATACCTTGTAGGTTGCCATTTGTGCCTAGATGACCTTCTGAGTTCTCCACTTCTTGAAGTTTCTGGTTCATCACATTCTGGATCAAACCTTGGCACATCTTCAACTTCATTTTGTACTTCATTGATCTCCTCTTCATCAAATATCTGAACCTTTGATTTACCTTTCTTTTGATTCACAACTTCTTCAACATCTGCATAAATATAAAGTGTTCCTGCATACCAAGTACCTTGCTCATCAAATGTAACATCCTTAGACACAAGGAATTGCTTTGTGGATGGACTCCACAACCTATAACCCATCTGCTTGTCATCATAGACAATGAATACATACTTCTCTGCTTTAGGTTCCAATTTATGCCTCAATTGAGATGGCACATATGCATATGCCAAGCGTCCAAATATTTTACAATGATCCAAGGTAGGTCTCTTACCCCACCAAGCTTCATATGGTTTCATTCCCTGCAAAGCTTTACATGGTAACCTATTGACCAAATATGTGGTTGTATTTATAGCCTCAGCCCACAAATAATTAGGACAATTTTTCTCCTTCATCATTGATCTTGCAAACTCAACAAGAGTTCTATTTCTTCTCTCTGCTACCCCATTTTGTTGAGGAGAGTACCTGCAAGTAACCTTTCTCTTTATACCTGCATTCCACAAATAATCACTGAACTCATTAGGAAAATAATCTCCCCCTCCATCTAACCTTAGTTTCTTCAACTTTTGACCTGTAATTCTTTCAGCATATGCATGATAGTGTTTGAATGTATTAAACACTTCTGACTTGTCTTTGATCACATAGATTGTGATCCACCTGGTAGCATCATCAACATATATGACATAATATCTTGAACCATTTATACTGAAATCCTTTGAAGGACCCTACACATCTGTATGTACCAATTCAAGTCTTTCTGAATACATAAAACCATGCTTATTATATGATTGTTTATGAGCCTTACCTAACTGACATGCTTCACATCTGTATGTCATGTGTTGACCTGCAACATTAGGCAATCCAAGTACTGAACCATTGTTAACCATTTCTTTGATACCTCTTTCATTAAAGTGTCCAAGTCTTTTATGCCAAAGATCCAATTCAGACACCTTTTGCTCTCCATATGTGAACATAGCATGTCCAATATTACCTTGTATCTTTAATGTGAAGAGCCTTCCTTCCTTCTTCCCTGTAACAATTTGTTTATACCCTTGACTAGGGTCTTCAACATAAACTCCATCATTAGTGAACCTTACCTCATATCCTTTTTCCACAATTTGTCCTACACTAATTAAATTCTTTGGAATTGTAGGAACATACAGAACCTTACTCAAGAGAGTACTTCCATCTTTGGCTTTAACTGAACCAATTGACTTTACTTTGTGCTTTGTATTACCACCTGTTTGAACTGTGTGATTGACTGCCTTATGATCTAGGTCAGTCATCGAAGCAATATTTCCACTCAGATGATTGCTACATCCTGAGTCAATATAAAATACTCTCATGTCTTCATGTGAGGCTTCACATGTTGCATTCATAATAAGAGTTGAATCTTCTTTCTGATCTGATGCATAATTGTAGTAGGTGTTATTGTAGGATTGATTTTGGAAGTTTCTTCCTCCACTTCTTCCAAAAGAATTCCTACCACCTCTACCTCTGAAGTTTCCTCTCTGATATCTGCCACCTCTTCCTCTTTGATTAAAGTTCTGATTAAAATTACCATTGCTTTGATTATTATGCCAACAATCATGAGATACATGATTGGTCTTACCACATATCCAACAGGCTCTGACATTATCTTTGTTATTTCTGCCTCTTCCTCTACTTCTGCCACTTCCTCTTCCTCTTGGGAAGTTTACTTGACTTGGAGTACCTTCATCTTCAACTAATTGTTGCTTTCCTTTGTTAGCTTTCTTCTTATCTTTAGAATACATTGCATGACCTGCACTCTTATCAACATCTCCTTTGATATCATTCTCAAAAGTTAACATATGTCCTAACAATTGATTCAAATCAGGAGTGAAATGATCTAATGAAAGTTCTGTTGACAAAATAAAAGGCTTCCATTTCTCATCTCCTCTTAGTCCTGTGAGAATTTGTCTTACCAACTTATCTTCTTCAATATCTTCATCAACTGCACCTAAAGAATTTGCAATGTCTTTCATCTTTGTCACATAATTAGATATTGATTGTGAAGCCTTCTTCTTAAATGTAGTAAACTCTATCCGTAATGAAGCTTTCCTTGATTTGGTTGTATTTTGAAAATGCTCTTCCAAAGCATTCCATATGTCACTTGCACTTTCAAGTCCTCTGATATGAGGAAGCAAATAATCATTCACTGCCATATAGATTATGCTCCTTGCTTGAGCATCCTTCTTCATCCAAATCTTTATATCTCCAAGCTCTTCCCTAGTTGGAACACTAGGATCTTTGAACTCTGGTTTTTCTTCCTCCCCGTGATGTATCCCACCAGATCTCTGCTCATAAGAGAGCTTCCATTCTCATAGACCAAGCTGGATAGTTCTCTCTATCCAACTTATCAATTTGGAGACTATCTCCCATCCTTTCTTCACCTGTACTATCAAATCTTTAATCCTTATAAGGAGTAAATGTACCTTAGCTTCGAATGTTTCTCCTTCTGATCCTTTTGATAGCCTTTATGTATCTTCCTACAAAATTCTCTCAGCCTGTTTGCAATTGGAATCTCAAACTCTAACCATATAGCTATGGAATTAGATGTGTAAAAAAGGATTTTTGATAAAATCAAACACAGAAGGAGAACTAGAGAAAAGATCGACGCGCAATTCTCTGAACATTCTTTCTATTCAACTCTTCATACATCTGATGGATGATGATACATTCACTACACATCATCTATTCATCTATATTTCATCTCTCTCTCATAATACGATCATATACTCATATATATATATACATATGATTGTTGATTCGTCATTACTTCAAGTATATTGAAGTATTTACAAAACTAATGTACATATGTTTGAAGAACTTTGCTTCCTGAATCTTCACTTCACTTCATGAAGTTGAACTTCAATCTTTTCTTCATATCTTCACTTCTAGACTTCATATAAGCACCAATTGTTGATTGTCCTACTCCAACAATATATGTGGACGATTTATGCACCTATTCAACTATACAATCAGAACATATCCCAGAACTAAGAAAGATCTTTGCCAAATGTCGACAATATAGAGTTTGTCTTAATCCCGAGAAGTGTGTCTTCATGGTTCGACAAGGGAAGATATTAGGGCACATTGTCTCTAAAAATAGGATTTCCACGGATGAAGATAAAATCAAAGTGATTTTGGAGTTTTCGAGACCAAATATAGCTAAAGAAGTGCAAGCATTTATGGGACATTGTGGATACTACTATAGGTTTATCCACATGTATGCCATAATTGCGAGGCCCCTTTACGCATTATCGTCTCAGTTTATTTGGACAGAAGAATGTGAGAAGGCCTTCACCGAATTAAAGAGTCCCTTGAGTTCAGCACCGATCCTTAGAGTTCCTGATTGGAACAAACCATTTCATATTCACGTGGATGCTTCCAAGTTTGCCATTGGATGCCGTTTAGCTCAGCCAGTCGATACAGGAAAGTTAGACCACCCCATAGCCTATGCCAGTAGACAATTAAATCAAGAAGAACACAATTATACCATGACGGAGCAAGAGGGTTTAGGGATGGTGTATGCCGTGAAGAAGTTTCGACACTACCTATTGGCAAACAAATTCAAATTCTTCATCGATCATCAAGCCCTATTTTACTTAGTCAATAAACCTTGTAATACGGGACGAGTAGTACGATGGTTTTAATTGCTGATGGAATTTGATTTTGAAGTAGTACTCAAGAAAGGGAATACACTCATCCGAGCGGATCACCTATCAAGAATGACACATGGAGAGCCCCCCACAGGAGTACCAGATGATTTGCCAGATATGTATCTCTTCAATTTCAAAATATGTCCACAATGGGCAGAAAAGTTGATCCCAATCTTCACATATGGACCTAAACATGGGATCACTACAAACAAAAGTCAGGAATTATGGAAGACTAAAAATCTCCACATCATTGCTGGAAGCATATACCACTAAGATCCAAGTGGGTTACTCATGAGAAGCGTGGAGGAAGAGGAACAAGAGATGTGGCTTCAAAAAGCACATGTAAATCAATAATCAATGGAAAACTCATTTAAACGCGAATGGAACATGGCAAACACTGAAGAGATTAGGCATATACTGGCCAACCATGCAGAGGGATACACATAACTATGTATCTACCTGCCTAACTTGTCAAGAACGAAGGCGAGAAAAGAACTCTACTCTATGTTACTCCACTATAGCACCCAGATGGAGTATGCCTCTGGTAAAATTCTTGAAAACCTAGGAGTACCCAGAAGGAGCTACTCTAGCAAGAAAACGTGCCCTCATAGAGCAAAGCAAGGACTATGTTCTTATAGGAAAATATCTCTTCAAGAGAGGAAGGGACAATCATCTATGAATGTGCATTCATGAAGACGAGTATCTTTCTGTCTTAGAAATGGCACATACAGGAGCAGCGGGAGGACATTTTTCTGCAGATAAAACTGCAAGAATGTTTCTCTTCGTAGGAATGTGGTGGCCAACTCTACATCAAGATGCAGCCACTTACATCCAAAGATGCAACACTTGTCAACGAACAAAGTATCCTATGAGAAAAGATGAAATGCCACTAAAACCTATGATGAGTGCCAGAGCATTTACCAAATGGGGAATAGATTTTGTAGGACCTATTAGTCCACTAGCTAAAGGTTCTCATGCCGAGTACATAATTGTAGCAACGGATTATTTGACCAAATGGGTAGAGGCCAAAGAAACCAAGAAAAATGATGCGAGGACTACGGCTAAGTTTCTCTTCGAGAACATATTCACTAGGTTTGGATTGCCTATTGAAATTGTGAGTGATAGGGGCACACATTTTGTCAATGAAGTAATAGAAGCCCTGATGAATGAATTCTTAGTGATTCATAAGAAATCAGCCCCTTATCACCCACAAGCCAACGAACAGGCTGAAAGTTCAAACAAAATCTTATGCACAGTCCTCACTAAAATTATTAACAATGGTAGACCCGACTGGAACAAGCAATTACATCATGCTTTATGGGCATTCCGAGTAGCCTACAAAACAGCCATAGGAACTACTCCCTTTAACCTAGTGTATGGACATAATGCCATCTTGCCAATTGATTTCTTGGTACCTACTCTCAGAGTTGCTGCAAATTACGAATGGACCGGGCATGAGTTATCAACTCAATTGGATCAAATAGAAAAGTTACACGAAACAAGATTACAAGCTGTGGCAGGTATTTATGCTGCAAAAAGACGGCAGAAGGCATATTTTGATGCTCATATTAAAGATAAAAACTTGAAGGAAGGAGATTTGGTCTTGGTCTATACTTTGAAGCAACATGCAAAGAAACTACAAAAAAGAGGATATGGGCCCTTGATAATCAATCGTATATCTACCAGCGGAGCCATCAGCCTAATGACCCTAGATGGAGAAGTATTGTCAAACTATAGAAGTGGTTGTCAAGTAAAAACATATTTAGAGCCATTGACAAAGGAAATCATATCACGACTTCTAATGGCTAAAAATAGACGAGAAGAGGATGAAAGAATACGAGAAGAAGCAAGACAGGAAGCTCTAGAACGAATCAAGAAACGAAAAGAATGGATGAGAGAGAGGGATGAAAGATATCGACAAGAAGAGGAACTCATTCCAATGGCTAACTTTAGAGCCTCTGAAAACCTAGGGCAGCAAACAAAGCAACCATATTTGAATTTGGGTGCTCGAACAAAAGAGTACCACTTGGTGGATGCTCTCATTGACACAGGAGTAGCTGTAAGTTGTATAAAGTCTTCATTGGCTCAGAAACTCAAGGAAGAATTACACCCATCTAAGGCACAATTGAATGGAATAGGAGGTGTTGGGGGATTCTTGGATAACAAGGAGTTTGAGGGTTTGTAGGAGAAAAGGAAAGACAAGAAGAGAAAATACACCCTGGAAGCCTCTACCGATTGATTACACTAAGACAAATACAATGTTGAAGCACAATACAAGCCAATACTTCTGTGCAAAATCCCACAGAGTGCTCAATGATAAATTACCAAATACCCAAAGTCTTCTTGCTGCCGGCCTCCTCTGCAACAGACCTCCACCTGCTTCAAGCTTACCCTTGTGCACACCTTGCACCAAGCTTCCACTAAGGGGGAGGAATGAATACCTTCTGTCGGCACGCGCACACTGCAAGGAGACCTTGAGATCCTTGGGGGACTAGCTTAGCACTCTCTGCACAATCCCTTAGTCACTCTCCATGCACTCCTTCAACTCCACTTCCTGCGTCGCACACTGGTGACTCTTGCACTTCCCTCTCTTGCTTCACTTAGACTATGCTTCTCTTGCTTACACTAGGATTGTCCAAGAATAGTCCTTACCTTGAATTGAGTGTGTCAATCACGTACGCTCCTAACTGCAATAGTATCTTGGTGCTCACTTTGATGTCCCAAGATTGCCTTCACAAGTGGCAGCCAACGACTCCCTGTTTTGTCCTGTAGTGACTTTAGACTAAAACCAAAAAATTTAATTGGGGGGCCATACTTACCCCTGTGCGTACGCTGCCGCTTCACATACCTTCACATTTCCTTTCAAGTCTTCACTTTTGCACATAAGAGAGGGTTCACCTAAACCTTCCAAAATACTTTAAAAACACTTTGAACCTTAGGGAAATTAGAGAAATACCTCTGCAACCTGCAACCCACTTTCTCTAATTTACCCTTTGTGGACAATTAATTGTGCACTACCTGTGCACTTTGACACCTGCACTTTAGCACCTATTGACTTTGACTTTGGCCTTGTTGACTTTGACCAATTGACTTTGACCTTTTGACTTTGATTGCAGTTGACTTTGACCAACATGACTTTTATGGGCTCAACAGTTGCCCACCACCTAATGTGCTCTCCGACGATAACCAAAAATCTGAGCATAGAGGACACCATGATTCTGGATCTACATAATCTTGAAAAGTGCACCTGAGCAGCAACCAATTCCACCAGAACAACCAAAAGTGGGATTTTGAAATGGAAAAGCAAAGGGGGGCAATGGGAGGTTAGAAAGGAACGGGAGGGGAGGGCTGAGGGCGGAGATGGAAGGGGTTGGGAGGGTGAAGGATGTGGCTGGGCAGATATGGAAAGGGAGGGACTGGGGGTATGATTATGGGGTTTGGATAGGGTTAAAATGATAAAAAAGTAGAGCTATAGAGGGTGTATATGGGACATGATGAAACATAAGGTAAGACAAGATGAGTATAGACCATGTGGACAATGTGGTGAAATAAAAACATGTGATAAATGTGTTCAAAACATGTGGGTTTTGACCAAAAGTCAGAGAAAAAGTTGGAATTTAGAAAAATAAAGCCAAAAACTGAGTCCAAAGGTGCCAAAAAACATGAAAATGACTCCAGTTTTGTGAAAAACGGCCAACCGAGGCACGATCCAGAGCCAAAAGCTTTGAGCCTTGAAAATTTTAAAAAAATAAAAAAATATATATATATATTTTTTGAACGTCCAGACCTTAGCTACAAATAAAAAGAATATTAAAATCAATAAATAAAATAAATAATAAAAATATATAAAAATGAAATAAGAATATTAAAAATAAAAAAATAATAAAAATAAATTTTAAAAAAAAAATGGTTGTTGGGGGGGGGGGGGGGGGGGGGGGGGGGTTGGTCGGTTGGTCGTTGGGGGGGAGGGGGGGGTTGGTCGGTTGGTTGGTGGGGAGGGGGGCAGGGGGGGGGAGAGAAAATGAAGGAAAAATCCAAAAAATGAAGGAAAAATCCAAAAATAGAGAAAATGAAGGAAAAATCCAAAAAAATACCAAAAATTTGCCAAAAAAATCTGAAAAATTTCTCATGAAATTTTGCTAGGACGAGGCCCAATTTCCTTCATCAAACCACAGAGAGCCTCCTTTTATTCCTCCTATTTGGCAAGAAAATGATATCGAAAAGAAGTTAAAAAATGCTAGAAAAAATTTCCAAAAATACCCAAAATTTGTACTTTTGCAGAGGTTATGAAATGCCTTCTAGGTTTGCTAAAACCTCAAGGAACAAGTATGAAATGATAAAGAAAACTACTAAAACTGAGCAAAATGACTCGGATGAGAAAGCTATGTACAACCTGGATAGATTTTGCAGTTCCAAGGGATCCATACTTCTTCAAGTGTGTTGATGGTAGGCCTTGAGCCTTGATATGTTGACCAGTGGCAAGGCCTCTCCTTTTAGTGTCTCTAACTCCACAGCACCCCAATTTAGCATTGTTTTGACTCGATAAGGTCCTTCCCAGTGTGGAAGCCATTTACCTCTCAATTGTGTATGAAGATGAGGTCTATGAAGAAGAACTAACATGCCTGGCTCTATGTTGTTGTTCCACAGATGTCGATCATGTGCCTCCTTCCTCTTCATCTGAGTCTCTATCAATTGTTTTGTTGCTAGTAGACGAATCTCCTCCACTTTATGCAGTGCTCCAAGCCTCTGAGAGACATCACAATCTTTCTTGCCCTGCATGAATGCTATTTTAGGTGATCCATGTAAAAATTCAAAGGGCTCAATGGGCAATATGCCATAAACCAGTTGGAATGGAGAATATCCCGTGGCCTCTTTGTAAGCTAACCTGTATGCCCATAGGGTACCTTGATAAGCAATGCCCCAGGAAGTGGGCTGTAACATACACTCCTTCCTTAACATTGAGATTAAAACCTTATTGGTCGATTCAGCCTATCCATTGGCTCTTGGATAGTAGGCACAAGAGGTCCTATGTAGAATTCTATACCTGTTGAAAATTTCATGAAGGACCTTATTGACAAAATGGGTACCCTGATCTGTACAAATTTCATGTGGACATCCAAACCTGCAAATGATGCTACTGTAAATGAAATCAGCAACAGTTTGGGCAGTGCAGTTGGGGGAGGCAATAGCTTCAGCCCACTTTGTTGCATAATCTATAGCTATCAAGAGATACTTCTCTCTTTTTGGAATCGACGGAGGGTAGATGGGCCCTACAAAATCTAGCCCCCACTTCTCAAATGGTTGCCAGGAAGTGGAAACAATCAAGGGGTTATGCCTCTGCTTTGTTGGCTTAGGTCCACACCTTGACAAACGTCACATGCCTTTCCCCATTCATCTGCATCCTTAAATAGTGTAGGCCACCATAGACCAGCATCTAGTATCCTCTGACTCATAATATGTCCTGGAAGGTGCCCACCACCTGTTCCTTCATGTGCAGATTGAAGTACTTCTCTCACTTCTTCTTCTTCCAAGCACTTCCTAAACTTGTCATCCTTTCCCTGTCTATATAATTTATCTTCAATGAAGGTATACGATCTACTCTTTATTAGCAGTCTCTTCCTTTGCACAACAGTAGCCTTCTCTGGATACACACCAGTTTTAATGAAATTCTTGATATCATAATACCAACCTTGAGCTTGTACAACGAACAGATGGGCATCTGGAAAATCATCATTGATTCCACTAGCTTGATCCATCATATTGATTCTGGATAGGTGATCCGCCATAACATTTTCTTTACCTGGTCTGTGGACTACAGAAAAATCAAACTCTTGGAACAACAATAACCACCTCCATATTCTACCAGTGGCTTGTGGTTTGTTGAGCAAGTATTTTAGTGGTTGATGATCTTTTATAATAATAAATTTTACTCCTAGTAAGTAATGATGAAATTTTTGGACAGCAAAAACCATTGCTAGGGCTTCCCTTTCTGTAGTACAATAATTCCTTTCAGCCTTGGTCAAGATTCTACTGGCATATTGAATTGGTCTGTCCACTTTAAATTCTTCACTGGGTTGGGTCAAAACTGCCCCCACTGCATAGGCACTGGCATCTACATGTATATGAAAGATTTTTGACCACTCAGGTGTGATCAAAATAGGAGCAGACACTAACCTTGACCGTAATGTTTGATATGCTTTTTCCTCCTCTTCTTCCCATTTAAAAGGTACTTCCTTACCTGTAAGTCTAGCCAGTGGTCTGGCTATCTCTGCATACATTTTTATAAACCTTCTATGGTATCTAGTATGCCCCAAGAAACTTTGAATCTCTTTAGGAGATTTAGGTTTAGACAACTTTAATATAGAAATGATTTTGTCAGGATCTGGGGCCATACCTTTAGCTGACACCACATGTCCTAAGAGAGTTCCTTCTGTCACAAGGAAATGACATTTGTTTGGATTGAGCTTTAGCTTAGTCTCCCTGCATCTCTTGAAAACATTTTGCAGCTGTCTCAAGTGATGGTCCAAACAATCTAGAGGAGTTTCCTTGTGAGAACCTGAAAACGAAGAGAAGTCATCCATGAAGATTCTAAGTGATTCCAGCAATAGGGGGGCAAAAATGAGATTGACCGTTCTGTTAAAGGTGGCTGGAGCATTTCTGAGCCCAATTGGCATTTTTACATACACATATGTTCCCCAAGGTGTGATAAAATCAGTCTTTTCATGATCCTCTGGGTGTATTGATATTTGATTATAGCCACTAAATCCATCCATAAAGCTATATAATGCATGTCCAGCCACTTCTTCAATGACCTGCTCTACAAAAGGCATTGGGAAACCATCTAGAATGGTCACCTTGTTGAGTGCTCTAAAGTCAACACAAATTCTGATTTTATTAGTATACTTCTTTGGTACTATAACCATAGGTGAGAGCCACTCTGAGTGTTCCATAGGAATGATGATTCTTGCATCCTCCATCTTTTGTATTTCCACATAGACAGCTTCAGCATATTTTGGGTTAAGTCTATAACTCTTCCCTCTTATGGGTTTGGCTCCATCAACCAGAGGGATTCTATGCTCTCCATAAGTTGCAGGCACTCCTTCTAAGTCTTTATAATGCCAGGCAAAAACATCTATGTAATGGGTCAAGAATGATCTTACCTTTTCAAGGAGCCCTGGGTGGCTCCACAACCAAGTGGCCACCAAAACTGGCCAATTATTGTCTTGAGTGCCTAATTGTATTTCTTTGAAAGGATTTCTCTCTACCATATTATCTTCGTGCTCATCTCCTTCCTTGTCATCTTCCACCAGCTTTTTGTGCATTGCTTCATAAGCAGGTGTATTTTGGATCTCAATGTGCTCCTCCTTGTCCTCCATCCATCCTGCAGGGATTTCTTGAATCGGGAAAGAACACGATTCGCTAGAATCTTTTACCTTGCCTCTAGCTTTAGTAACTTCCTTATCTGTGGTTGTCATATCCTCCTCCAAGTTGTATTTGAGGGGTGTCTTCCTGCCCCTTCTGTGGTCTGTGATGGGCTCTCCCAATCCATCAACCTGGACTTTCTCCTCATCTTCATCATAACCTTCAGTTGTGCAAGAATTATTAAGAAAAATTCCAAAACAAGAGGAAGAGTTGCCTGCTTGGAGCCAATTTAGAATATCCTCTTCTTCCTCGAAATCTATTTGGGGTTGATCCTCTGATTCTGGTTCCATGCATATGCCAACTGTTTGCATCATGCTGGTGTTTCCTTGATTATCTGGGCCCTCTTCTAAATGAATCTGTGTCCTTGCACGAATCATGAATGACACTTGCATGCCTCAGCCATGGTCTTCCAATTAAGAGGGGAAATCCTCCTTCAACCTGGGGCAATCTTAAAACCACAAAATCCAAAATGAATAGATTACCTTGTACTTCAAGTGGAACTTTTGGGACCACTTCCAAGGGCCTTACTTTGCTCTGATCTGCCAAAGTAACAGTGAAATTTGCAGGCCTTGAAGGATGGAGTCCAATCTTTTCCATTGTATGTTCAGGCATCAAGTTAATGCCAGAACCACCATCCACAATAGCTCCTTGAAATTCATGACCTTTGATAGATACTGTCAGCCGAGGACTTTTATAATCTGTAAGGGGTGCTTCCCCTATAATTTTTCCTTTATGTAAAACAGTAGTCTTTGCCACCAAACTTGTAGTGGAAGCTTCATCAATTATCTGCAATAACTCTGACCTCAATTTCCCATCCATCTTTATTAAATAAAAAATACTAACCTCCTTTTTCATGGACTTGAGTAGTTTTGACACCTCTGATTCCTTGAGAGCATGGGCTCCAGTTGACTTATCAAACTCCTCATGAGCCCTGTTGAAGGCATGCCCAATGGCGTCACTGGTACATATGAGATCTCCTTTTTGCCTTGTATCTGCATCTATGGTGGCTTTATCTTCATATGGTTCTCTGTCTTGATTCCATTCCTTAATCTTTGATCCTTGTCCTATGTCTGCTTGAACCTTCCCCTTGCTTCTTGTCTGCACAGTCAAAGATTCTATTTCTTCTAACTGCACCACCCGGGTAGATGGTGATGACTCATTGACTTGATCACACATTTCTTCTTTGTGCATAGAAATCATTTGAATATGGGGCCCGGATGAAGAGGCTTGATTCTTAGGACAACAATTTGTATAATGGTCTTTGGCCTCAGGGCCGTTCCTGCAAGGAGGGGCATTTTCTGGTAGGGTGCACTTACTTTGATAGTGCCCGCATTCTCCACATCTAAAACAAATGATTGGTCTCCTAGGCCCATTTCCAAAGTTATTCCTCTCTCTAGGATTATAGTTGTTACCTTGATTCGGTGTAGCAGCCATCACATTTGTGGGTGGTAGGGATCCTCCTTGTGTCCAGTATGTCGTTGCAAGCATTCCCCTTGATTGGCATTCATGGGCCTCATGACCAACCTTCCTGCATAATTGGCAAGTCACACTTAATAGAGGACATTCACTTACTATGTGACCTTGCTTGCTGCACATGGAACACCAAAGTCCACCCTTGATGCCACCCCCTTTGAGTTCCTGCAGCTCCTGTCGCATCTGAGCCAATTCCTCTGCTTGGGCCTCCTCCTCCTTTTGGAGCTTTAGTGCTTCAATCTCCCTTCTCAATTGAGCAACAAAATTCTCCTCCTCTTTGTAGGGCTTATTTCTTTTTAAGCCCTCCAGCTCCTTCCTTAGCTGGATCACTGGATCCTCCATTTCTGTACCATATGTTGGTTGGGAAGAAGTTGCTCCATACTGGTGCCTTATCTGCTCCAACCGTGTAGCTGTGTTGATGAACTCCTCTATGGAGGCTGTAGGTAACACTAATTCCTATTATTTTCATTGGGTGGCCACTGGTAGGGGCTTGGCTAACCATTTCTTAACAAAAAAATCGTGTGGTGGATTTGGCAATTTAGCCATTAGTGCTTTGGCCCTAGTCACAAACTCTGGGAACTTTTCTCCTGGACCCAATCTCAAATTTTCTAGTTCTTCTATGATGATCTCCGCAGTGTTGCCATGTTGGAATTGATTTTTAAATGCATCTTTCATCAAATCCCAAGTGTTAAAATGGTGTTTTCAGCAAACTGGCTGAACCACGTATCTGCTAATCCTTCTAATGTGTCCGGGAAGAGAATCAAAAAGGCATCGTCCCTACCCATTAAGCCTCTAGTCTTACATAGTGCCAAAAACCTTCTAATGTGTTCATCCGGATCCTCCTGAGCTAGGCCTTTGAAAGAAGGAAATTTTATATTTAATCTTGAGAGTAAGGTTTCCAAGTCTACCTGTCCCGCCATGCTCTTTACTGATGAGGTTGAAGATAGTGGATTGGAGGATCTTCTAACAACCTTCCTTCTTGTTTGCTTGCAGGTGACCCTCAATGTTTGGGACCGGGTTGCGGTCATGAGCAGCTCATAGTCCACTTAATATGAGACACTTGATAAGAATATTTACCTTTTGGTTGATGAAGTAGCACTATATAAGCACTGTAGACACGTGATCTCTTCTATACTTTGCACTTGGTTTCTCCTAAGCTCAAATCTCCTTGGAAGTCCCACTGGGCGTGCCAAATTTTGTTGGGGGATTCTTGGATAAGAAGGAGTTTGAGGGTTTGTAGGAGAAAAGGAAAGACAAGAAGAGAAAATACACCCTGGAAGCCTCTACCGATTGATTATTAAGACAAATACAATGTTGAAGCACAATACAAGCCAATACTTCTCTGCAAAATCCCACAGAGTGCTCAATGACAAATTACCAAATACCCAAAGTCTTCTTGCTGCCGGCCTCCTCTACACCAGACCTCCACCTGCTTCAAGCTTACCCTTGTGCACACCTTGCACCAAGCTTCCACTAAGGGGGAGGAATGAATACCTTCTGTCGGCACGCGCACACTGCAAGGAGACCTTGAGATCCTTGGGGGACTAGCTTAGCACTCTCTGCACAATCCCTTAGTCACTCTCCATGCACTCCTTCAACTCCACTTCCTGCGTCGCACACTGGTGACTCTTGCACTTCCCTCTCTTGCTTCACTTAGACTATGTTTCTCTTGCTTACACTAAGATTGTCCAAGAATAGTCCTTGCCTTGAATTGAGTGTGTCGATCACGTACGCTCTTAACTGCAATAGTATCCTTGTGCTCACTTTGATGTCCCAAGATTGCCTTCACAAGTAGCAGCCAACGACTCCCTGTTTTGTCCTGTAGTGACTTTAGACTAAAACCAAAGATTTTAATTGGGGGGCCATACTTACCCCTGTGCGTACGCTGCCGCTTCACATACCTTCACATTTCCTTTTAAGTCTTCACTTTTGCACATAAGAGAGGGTTCACCTGAACCTTCCAAAATACTTTAAAAACACTTTGAACCTTAGGGAAATTAGAGAAATACCTCTGCAACCTGCAACCCACTTTCTCCAATTTACCCTTTGTGGACAATTAATTGTGCACTACCTGTGCACTTTGACACCTGCACTTTAGCACCTTGACTTTGCACCTATTGACTTTGACTTTGGCCTTGTTGACTTTGCCCAGTTGACTTTGACTGTAGTTGACTTTGACCAACATGACTTTTATGGGCTCAACAGGAGGAAAAGTTACTAAATGCATAGGCAAGATTACCCTGTCACTGCATCTTGGAAACAACACGATGCAATAAAAACTCTTAGAGTGTCATGATCAAGACTTATTAGAAGAACTCGTGTTGGGTCAAGATTGGATATATGAATATGAAGTGACTATCCAATTAGCCTTAGGTTACATATCGGCCAAGATAGGACACCATGAGGTATTCAACATGTTAGACGAATGACCTATCAAAGCCAAATGTATAGGCCCGAGAGATCACTCACACATGCATGATGATGAATGTACATTCACCCCCACTATGGAAACCCCATCATCAAGTACTTCATGTGAGAAAGCACCGAATCTCAATCTCACACACTCTCCTAAACCAATGAACCTCACTGCTAACATCGTTTCCAATAGAAACCTCTGTGATGTATCGAGCACAAGAGGGACTAGTCAGCAAGACTATCACGAACTTTCACGCATTAGGATCCATCCCATTCCTCACACTAGACAGGCATGGATCAGAAAAGAACAGGTGACAGCATATCACCAACAACGGAGCCACACTCTACACCGAAAACAACAACAACACAAAAACACGAGTCAAGCTGGACTTAGAGACCCACAAAGGATTGCTAGAGTATGGATTCCGAAGAAGGTGATGGCTGCTCAACTAGCACGCACGCAGATATGGATTCCCAAATCATGCGCACCGATGACAATCATTAACAGGGAAATATCGAAGCTCAAGGAGGATCAGTACTACATGAAGGCTAAGCAACAAGAAACAAACACCTACAGGACATTGCAGGAGCCAAAATACGCAACAAAAATCATTCAAAGATTCAAAAGGAGGATGAAGGAGAGGTACAACGTGAGAAGCACAACAATCACCAAGAATGCTGGAGATACAGTGTGCCACAATAGAATAAAGCAGATCTGGAAGCCTAAAGGCAAGACAATCTGTATGCATCGACCAGATAATTTAGTTTGCACACATCTTGAGTTACAAGAGCCCAAAGTATGCATAATAGGGCCACATTACAAGGCCATGCATTCGGCACATACTTTTTCTCCTACTGGGTAGCAAAGCACATTTCCCTCTTCGGGAATAGAAGAGCACTTGTACAATAATCTCAACAAGAATAACTAATAATACAATAAAAGTTTCGGCTAGGAACTAATGCTTTTGTTTTCTGCCAAAAATATAGAAAAAATGTATATATGAAGAAAATCCCAGGTACTACCTTTCTCACACCCACGAGAAAGAGACGACTCACATCACTCGGAGAGTTTCCAAATTTATGGAGGATAAGTGAAGGATAACTCATAATATTGGCCTTACATTGGTTTCTGGTATATATTGAGTGTAGATGGCATCTTCAAATTCTGAGGCTACGCAAGAGGAAGAGGTCCTACTTCTTCCCTTGGAATCCATTTCTAAAGCAAGAGGTCATTGGTTCCTTGAAGACCAGCCGATGTCAGAACTTCTTTTCATGGCCACTATTAAGATTATAGATAGGGATCACTACTTCCCAATTATGTCAGAAGATTTCCAAACTATAATACAGGGATTACCTCGCATCACAGATGTTTGGACAAGAGCTAGAATTGATGCAATTCTGTGACTTCCTATATATTTGCCAGATTTTCAGAGATGCACACAAGTTATGAACACACTCCAGTCTACAGTAGAGAAGTCGTCAATTCTGGAAGCGAAAGTGCTCGATAAAATTGGTACATGAAAGACAATTCGATTCACCCATGAAATGATCAACAAAGCTTTTGGTTGGAGTCAGGATGGCCTCACTAATGTTAAAGATGAATGTCATGATCCAAAAAAGAGAACTTTTTTAGAAATAAACAAGACAGATATAGAAGAATCGGTCCGATTAGTGCATCAACATTTTTGTTTTCCTAGTATGCACAAATATACAGCGCCTCAGACAATCATAGTTCAATTGCTTTCCCATGCGATGAGGCAAGATGGGAATAAAGTAAATCTTACTCCATATATTCAAGATCGCCTATTTGAAGCTAAGAAGAAGTGGAGTCAGAAGAAGTTTTTGAATGGAAGTTCGGCATTGACTTTGCTAATCTATGAGGCACTTGAGATGAAAGAATGTCTACGTGTGATGCCAACCTCCACAGAAATGGCAAAATATGTAAAATCGTCTATTGTTCCAAAGAAAAAGAAAACAGTCATTTCCATAGAATAAGTGGGGACAAGTTCCAAGAAACCCATGAGAGGGACTAAGCGTACTAGAGAGGAAACAACACAAGAAACACCACAATCCAAGCGGACACACATATTACCAAAGACCCCTCTGACACAACCCCCCATCACAAAAAGAGATCTCTCAGCGGCTCTAGAAGAAACACATACGTATATGCGGGGCCAAGTGAACCTAAATGTCGAAGGACATCAATATAGATAAGAAAGACAAGGGAAGCAACACAAGGACAAAGAACATACTCCAGAATTAGACTGGAGGATTCCACTTCTCAGGAGAAAGACACCTTGGACACTGACATAAGAACAAAAACAAACAATGACAAATGCACAGAGATAGACCAGGTCGAAGTCATGCCAGACAATCAACAATTGCGCATGCCGAACCAGGAAGCGTCCATGGAACAAGCACACCTCATTCAGTTAAACGAAAAGTTCCAAATCAGCATAAAAGAAACTTCAATCACCCATAAAGATGCAGTACCACCCATAAAAGAAGAAATACAGACAAGCATGGAAAAAGAAAGAGGTGTACAACAAAATATGGAACAAATTGTGATTGAGATTCCTGATGACATGCCCCAAGGTAAGACAGAAGGTAAGGGGGTTGAGCCAAAGATACAACTTCATATTAGGCAACCCCATGACACAACATTGCATGTGGCACAAGGAAAAGATGTTACTAGAGGGGAAGAACCTAGCATCCCGACAACATGGTTAAATGTCGATGTTACTCAATTAAGACCAATAGTCAAGCAAATGATACAAACGGCCATGGATACGCAGCAGCAAATGATGGAAACATACGCAGATTACCACAAGGCCATGAGAGATAAGAATCAATTTCAAGTGATGAGTGAACAACTATCTGCTCAACTAATACAAGTTCAACAGGTGGTTTTAGCTAAAGAAACGGAAATAATCGAAGTCAAAGGACAATACACCACTAATGGAGCAGAATCACAAGCTCCAAGAACAATTGATAGAAACACAAAGACAACATGAAGCAAGTGAAGCGGACAAGGAAAGAATGAAAACCAAAAGCAATCTGCTAGAAACACAGCTCAAGGTATATATGGAGGAAAACGATAATCTACGCAACAGGAATAAAGAATTGATGAAGGCCTTGTTATATGACCAACCAATAAAGACACAACTGCAAGCATTTCTAAGTCATGTGTTGTATAATTTAATTCATGTTTCCTTAATTTCCTTGACTCATAAGCCACTACCCTCCCTTCTAGTGAAAGTACGCATCCGATTTGGATTCCACTAGCATCACATGCAACAATAAAAGGCTTCCTTAAATCAGGTATCTTTAGCACACAATTTTCGATAACTTTCTGTTTTAATTCATCAAACACATTTTGACACTCATCGTTCCATGCGAACTCTCTATTTTTCTTTGTCAATTCTGTAAGAGGATTTGCAATTTGAGAAAACTCCCTAATGTGTGCCCTCTCATATTGTGCCAAACCAAGGAAGCTTCTCACATCTCTCACACATTTGGATGTAGGCCAATCAACTATGCTTTTAACTTTCTCAGGATCTATATGAATCCCTTCCTTAGAAACGACTCTCCCCAAATAAGTCACTTCCCCTTTTGCAAAAAAACAGTTACTCATCTTACCATATAGTTTATGCTCTCTTAGTTTTTGTAAAGTCTTCCTAAGATGCAATGCATGTTCATCATCATCCTTAGAATACACAAAAATATCGTCAAGAAAGACTAATATAAATTCATCGAGATATTCATGAAACACATTGTTCATCATCATCCTTAGAATACACAAAAATATCGTCAAGAAAGACTAATATAAATTCATCGAGATATTCATGAAACACATTATTCATCAAACACATAAATGCTGCACAAGCATTTGTCAATCCAAAAGGCAAAACTGTGAACTCATAATAACCATATCGTGTTCTAAAAGCGGTTTTAGGTATGTCCTCAGACTTAACTCTAATTTGATGATATCCCGATCTTAAGTCAATTTTAGTGAATACTGTGGCACCACTCAATTGACTCAACAGTTCATCTATGTGTGGCAGCGGATACTTGTTCTTAATGGTTTTCTTGTTCAATCCCCTATAGTCGATACAAAGTCTGTATGAACCATCTTCTTTTTTTGAAACAAAACAGGTGCTCCCCAAGGTGAAACATTAGGTCTTATCAACTCCTTCTTCAATAGATCATCCAGTTGGAGCTTCAACTCTTTCAACTCATCAATATTGAACCTATAGGGTGCTCTAGAATAAGTTTCACTTCCTGGATAAAGGTCTATCGCATGGTCAATTTTCCTAGGAGGAGGCATGCCCGGTAGATCATCAGGAAATACATCTGCGTACTCATCTAAAAGTTTTCTAACATATTCAGGTATTTCCTCTTCTTTCTTCTTCTCCTGAAGGTCATGCACATAAACCAAATATGTCTCACAACCCTGTCGAATACCCCTAATCAACTTTATAGCAGAAATAGGAGAAAACTTGAATTACACTTGCTTGCAAGACGATGTTCCTTTCCTTCTATTTTCAAAGTAAGGATCCCGCTTTCACAATCAATCACGACACTATTGTGAACCAACCAGTCCATTCCGATGATTACGTCACATTCTCTTATTTCAATTAGATGGAAGGTACCCAAAAACTTATGTTCTTCTAACATAAAATCAAGATTCTCAATACAGCCTCAAGTATAGTGTATCCTACCATTAGCCATCTGTATAGGTCTTTTCGTCTGCGTCTCAATATGCAACCCTAAAGCCTCTGCCAACTTAAGTGAAAGGAAACAATTTGTACTACCCGAATCAATCAGGAAACTAACTTTACGTGAGGATATGTCCCCCATAATCCTAATCACCGATGCTCTTGAATGAGAAAAAGTTTTCATGCATTGAAGTCTAGGGCTAGAACACTTACCTTGATCATCTTGCATAGAACGGTTGATGGCCTTGTTTGGACATTCAAAAGTGCGATGTCCTTGTTCTCCACATCGAAAACAAAATCCCAGTCTTTTAGCCCGCTCCAAGAAATCAGAATCACGTTGCCAGTACACAACTTCTTGCTTCTCAGGTGTATCTGTTTGCTTCCGCTTAGTTTTTCCTCCTTGACCGTTAATAGAGTTAGTCAATCTCTGTCCATTCTGATTTATTGAAATAGGTCTTGGGGGTCGATGTCCTGTTGACATACTCATTTTGAAGTTCATTCATATGCCTTTCGTATTCTTGACATGGAGGTACCCATGATTGGCTTGGTCTACCATCTAGTACAAGCACATGTGACACATCATTACATCTTTACTTTTTTTAACTATTGAGCTCCACTTATGATTTTTTTCCACTTTTAAGTTACTTTGAAAATGAATTCAATTTTGTTGAAATATTATGGTATTTTTCTTTAATGAATAAAAAATTGATGTTCAACATCATGTGAATCTGTCGAGGGATTTTTTTATCATGTCTCATACATGGATTTATGACACTTCTACATCTGCACTTGGCAAGTTAGTCTTAGCCACATGAAAAGACTCTACATGGAATGGATCATAGCATCTAATGACCATCAATTTGAACTTGCATGAGAAATGTGACAATTACCTACTCTTCTTTCATCTCTTTATGTTCAAATATGACCATGTAGTCATTAAAGTTGGAGAACCATTACGAATATGGTTCTCCCCATATATCTCCGCACGCATTGCAAGTGCAATGTCATGTAACAATAAGTATCAAAAAAAAAAGTTTGTTCATTTGGAATTGCTAAATTGTAAATTTTAATTCATCCATCTATTTAAATATAATATTTAGGATTCACAAGCTAGTTTATGTGAACATAATTGTAGCAACTTTTTGGTGCAAACCAAGCTCAAAAATCATTTGAATGTTACACGCTTAGAAGGTGTGAATTTTTATAATATCAATTTATGCTTGCGTAGTTAATGGAATCTTACGAATCAATAGTAGGAAGAGAGTTTATTGTCAATCTTCAAAGTTGGAAGATTTGACTTTTGATGCAATTTAGATGCATCAATTGAAACATATGAATGTTAGGTCCGATCACTTGTATTCCACATTGCTTTTATAGCTTATGAAGATATTTATGGTAGTTCATCTATTCCAATAAAATGAAATATACCCAGTGCTTCACTAAGAGCTCTAGAAGATTGATTGGCATACTATGAAATCATGTTCATATGCTTTGGTACCACACATAGAGAGAAAAAGAGAGAGAGAGAGAGAGAGGGAGATAGAGAGAGAGAGAGAGAGAGAGAGAGAGAGTTTCTTTTTGTCTATGGCATGCCAAAATTGACCTATGAGACAAAACATAGGATACATGATGCGGGTGTCATCCGACTGTCAAAAAGATAAAACAAGATCACAAGAATCTAATACAATCTAGTCTAAAACATGAGTGGTCAAATACTAAGGGTGATGGTGGGATGATGAAGCTTTAAGAAGTTTGAGCTCACACTACTCTAGGTGGAATAGGTATATATGGAAGTGTCTTCCACATGGAACACAACACAATTATGGTAGTTCTACTACTATGCTACTCACACATATGGATGTATCCCTTTTTTATGGGTGAGCTTGGACTGCTCACTATGAATAGGAGGTTTAGGTAAAGGAAGAATAAAATAAAAATAAATAAAAAGAGTTATAAAAACAAGGTTCTTTTTTATTATTATTACAACATGGTTGCTTCACTTTCCAATGTGCAAGATGGAACACTTAAGAGGTACGAAGGGGAGGTATACAAGAACATAAATCCAAATCTTTTACGACTAGTCGGCCAAGTTGCATTGCAGAAGTCGCTGATGAGTGTTCAACTCGAAAGAGCAGAAGACACCTTGTTCACTATCAGATCTTTTCGTTTCTCTCTGGATTTATTAGACTTCCGTAGAGACTTCGAAGGAAACACCTCTTTAATGAAATTTTTGAGATCAAAATCATCATTAGGCTTCACTTTTTCCATGTCTAACTTCCTCCTCTTCAAGATGATATCCACAATATTTGGTGTCAAACCATTGTCCTCATTCTCTGCAACAGATGGAGCTTGAATCTTGAAGCAATCCTTGATCCGATTAATCGCAGGAGCAAGCATGCCTGAAAGATAAAAATGTGCTTTTATGATTCTACCCCCACCATGTATTTCAAAGCTGCCAATAAAACACTATGAAAATATTTATATCATGTTATATTATCTTTGTAAACCGGTTAATATTTGACAGAAGTAAATCTACTAACATGACTTTAAAAACTGCAAGTTAAACCACTGATAGATGTCACAACTACACCTACATGCTCAGGAGATCATAAAGAGAACCAATCATGCTCATTTCCAGCGCATTACAATTTGTGACTGAATAAGCATACATGAGCATGGGATCCTTTTATTTGGCTAGGTAACTAATCCCATGAAAGGGAGGCCCACCATAAATTATATCATAATAAAGATCTTAACCAACAACCATCAGAAGTCACTAGCATATTGAATCGTTTATCCTTATCAGCAAGGCATATGAAAAGAGGCCTCATACAGCAAACAAAAGAGGGAAATAGAAATTCTTATGAGAGCAAGCCTGCTACACATGATACTAGAGTGAATCAATTTGTTCTACTACTGATGTGCCGAAAGATGTGCACATGTAGCATATGCACAAGATGTGAGCATGCTACAAAGCCATTGCAATCTAGCATAGAGAGTATTTTACATGTAATGTGTTTAGAGGAGTGTTTCACATTCGAGAGAGAACCCTCGACCCCTCAAACCTACTACCTGCTCCATAGCTCTAGAGTTTATTACTTCTGCTATGTTGCCAGTGAGATCCTCTTTGGGATATCTACACCACGAATCATGCGTTGGCAAACACAAGTGGATCAAGTTCAAGCACTTGGTGGTAGGTGTGCAAGCATTATTTTCTTGGGGGGGGGGGGGGGGGGGAGAGGGGGCAAGAGAGAGATAGACGGGGGAAATTGTTCTTTTTTAGAATCCAAAAAATTAGGGTGGCAAACGTTTTTATGTTCCATATTGTGTGATGGTTGAAGTGATATAAGACATCAACACATTACAAATATCATGTTATCATCGTGGTTAGGCATAGTAGGAACGAGAGAATTAATTCGTGAGAATTAGTTCGGGAATTAATCGTTTAATTTGTTTAGTTCGTTTAACCCCAAAATAAAATTCGGGATTTTATTTATATGGAGAGATTTTTATTTTCTACATATAAAGAGTCTGTGTGCGTGTGTGTAAGATCCATGTATGAAATCATGAATTATAATGGGTAACTTAGCGAAATACTTGCATGTAAATATCTTGGTGTTGAATTGATAATAATTTAAAACATATTTCATTATTGTATCATTCATTTTTTCAGATGACATTAACTAATGATCATGATCATGATTCATCACCATTGTCAAAATTATAAACTTTAAATACCACACATAATACATAAGATCATAGATGAGAAACACTAGAACCATAGACCATTACATGAAAGTATAATACATTGTAGCTCATGTGACATGTCTTAACAAAACAATCAAGATTCAAAAGTCAACATCATCATTCATAATATTCTCACTATCATAACTAAAGACATGTAACTAAAAATATTCTTAATCTGTTCAAAAAATTTGCATTAAAAAATTTAGAAAATTTGCTCCCAACGAATTAATTCGCGAATGAATTAAACCAAATTTATTTTGGGGCAAAAATTTGCGAATTTTTTATACTATGTGGTTAGGTACGTACCTCCTCAAATGTAGATTCTAGAAGTGTAAGTACAAGAATCATAGAGGAGTTCATCTACGAGTACATTACATGTGCCATGAAAGAGATTGGGGCATAAACTTATGATTCAAATGATCACAAATAATGCTTCCAATTGTAGAAGAATAGGAGAGCTAGTTAAGAGCGAATATTCATCTTTAGTATGGATCCCTTGTATCGCACAGTACTAAGATGTATTATATGAGGATATAGGTAAACTCCCATGGGTGGCTCTAATCATCAATGATGCCAAACGTGTGATCATACTTATATGCAAGAACCACCATGCACTCAATCTTTTTCATAGTAGTAGTGAAAAAAATTGGTTCATATATATGTGACATGATTTGGCTATATCTTTCATGTTATAATCCATCTCTATAACTTCATGTTACATAGACCTTTTACACATGACAATTATGGATTGGAGATGGAGCACTATGCCAAGGAGACAAACACAAAATGCAAGATACATGCAAGGCAAGGTATTCGATATGGAATTTTTAATAGAGATCCAAAGTTTTATACTCATTTTGAAGTTAATTCATATTGCCTTTCGTATTGTTGACATGGAGGCACCCATGATTGCCTTGGTCTACCATCTAGTACAAGCACATGTGACACATCATTGCATCTTTTTTTTAAACTATTGAGCTCCAACTATACTTTGTTTCCATTTCCAAGTTACTTTTAAAATGAATTCAGTTTTGTTGAAAGAGCTCTTGAAGATTGATTGGCATACTATGAAATCATGTCCATATGCTTTGGCACCACACAAAGAGAGAGAGAGAGAGAGAGAGAGAAACTTTTATTTTTTGTCTATGACATGCCGAAATTGACCTATGAGACAAAACATAGGATACATGATACGGATGTCATCCAACCATCAAAAAGATAAAACAAGATCATAAGAAGCTAATACAATCTAGTCTAAAACATGAGTGGTGAAATATTAAGGGTGATGGTGGGGTGATGGAGCTTTAAGAAGGCTGAGCTCACACTACTCTAGGTGGAATAGGTATGTATGGAAGTGTTTTCCACATGGAACACAACACAACTATGGTAGTTCTTCTACTATGCTATTCTTACATATGGATGTATCTCTTTTTTATGGATGAGCATGCACTGCTCATTATGAATAGGAGGTTGAGGTAAAGGAAGAAAAAAATAAATATAAATAAAAAGAATTATAAAGAACAAGGGTTTTTTTGTGATGCAAGAAGACCGGTTGCACATACTGTGTGCGTATTTCCTCAGCACGATCCTTGTTTCCAAGCGATTCTTCTAATTGTTCCCACGATTCTCAAGCTCAGATATTCTATGGATCCACTCTCAAAGCATATCTAAATAGCGCACATGCTGCTGCAAAATTATATGCTTCGTTTTCCATAATAGCCCAAGCCTTCCACAAAAAAAAGGGGAAAAGAGGCTACTGAGCTCATCAATCGTCCCTGATAGAAAGAAGCAAACTACCGCCAATAGAATATATTTCGTGAAGATCATGTACATGATATGTGCGAGTTGCGAGTGGCGTCCTTGTGTTTATACCCAGAGCCTTTCTGTAGTATTCACGGACCAGTTCAAGGTTGTTTTCCTTCCATTCCATCCAACCCCAAGCTTGAAAGATAAAAATGTGCTTTTATGATTCTACCCCCCTCCCCCCCATGTATTTCAAAGCTGCCAATAAAACACTATGAAAATATCTATATACTGTTATATTATCTTTGTAAACCAGTTAATATTTGATAGTAGCAGACCTACTAACATGACTTTAAAAATCTTAGCCAACAACCATCAGAAGTCGCTAGCATATGAGATAATCTTATGAGAGCAAGCCTGCTAGACATGGAACTAGAGTGAATCAATTCATTCTGCTATTGATGTGCAAGGAATAGCATGCAAAGCGAAAGATGTGCACATGTAGCATATACACACGATCTGAGCACGCTACAAACCCATTGCAATTCAGCACTGAGAGTATTTTCATGTAATGTGTTTAAAGGAGTGTCTCACATTCGAGAGAGAACCCTTAACCCCTCAACCTACTACCTACTCCATAGCTCTAGAGTTTATTACTTCTGCTATGTTGCGAGTGAGATCCTCTTCAGGATATCTACACCACGAACCATGCATTGGCAAACACAAGTGGATCAAGTTCAAGTACTTGGTTAGGTGTGCAAGTATTGTTGGTGGGGGGGGGGGGATATTTTTCTTTTTTAGAATCCAAAAAATTAGGGTGGCATACATTTTCATGTTCCATGTTTTGTGATGGTTGAAGTGATATAAGAAATCAACACATTACAAATATCATGTTATCATCCTGGTTAGGCATAGTACGAACGAGAGGATTAATTCGTGAGGATTAGTTCAAGAATTCGTTAGCCATAGTACAAACGAGAGGATTAATTCATTTAAACCCAAAATAAAATTCGGGAATTTTATCCATATGGAGAGAGTTTTATTTTTTACATATAAATAGAGTATGTGTGTGTGTATATACGATCCATGTAGGAAATCATGAATGATGTTGGATAACTTAGCAGAATACTTGCATGTAAACATCTAAGTGCTGAATTGATAATAATTTAAAACATATTTCATCATTATATCATTCATTTTTCAGTTGACATTAATTAACGATCATGATCATGATTCATCATCATTGGCAAAATAAAAAACTTAAAATACTACACATAATACATAAAATCATAGATGAGAAACACTAGAATCATAGACCATTACATGAAAGTATAATACATCGTATATGAAAATCTATCATGGTTCATGGCTTATGTGACATGTCTTAACAAAACAATCAAGATTCAATTCAAAAGTCAACATCATCATTTATAATATTCTCACTCATAACTAAAGACAGCAACTTAAAAATATGTTAAAAAAATTTGCATTAAAAAATTTCTAAAATTCACTCCCAACGAATCAATTCACAAACGAATTAAACCAAATTTATTTTGGCGCAAAAATTTGCGAATTTTTTATACCATGTGGTTAGGTACATACCTCCTCAATGTAGATTCTAGAAGTGTAAGTACAAGAATCATAGAGGAGTTCATCTATGAGTACATTAAATGCACCATGAAAGAGATTGGGCCAACGACTTATGATTCAAATTATCACAAATAATGCTTCCAATTGTAGAAGAATGGGAGGGCTAGTTAAGAGTGAATATCCATCTTTAGTATGGATCCCTTGTATCGCTCATTACTAAGATGTATTATTTGAGGATATACGTAAACTCCCATGGGTGGCTCTAATCATTAATGATGCCAAATGTGTGATCATACTTATATGCAAGAACCACCATGCACTCCATCTTTTTCATAGTAGTAGTGAAAAAGAATTGGTTCATATATATGTGACATGATTTGGCTATATCTTTCATGTTATAATCCATCTCTATAACTTCATGTGACATGGACTCTTTACACATGACAATTATAGATTGGAGATGGAGCACTATGCCAAGGAGACAAACACAAAATGCAAGATATATGCAAGGCAAGGTATTGGATATGGAATTTTCAATAGAGATCCAAAGTTTTATACTCATTTTGAAGTTCATTCATATTGCCTTTCATATAGTTGACATGGAGGTACCCACAATTGGCTTGGTCTACCATCTACTACAAGCACATGTGACACATCATTGCATCCTCTTTTTTTACTATTGAGCTCCAACTAAGCTTTTTTTCCACTTTCGAATTACTTTGAAAATGAATTCGGTTTTGTTGAAATATTACGTTCTTTTCCTTTAATGAATAACCCAAAAGATGTTCAACATCATAGAGATTTTCCATCATGTCTCGTCCAGGGATTTATGACACTTCTACATCTACAGTTCAAAGATATAGCTCGTAGTCGCAAGTTAGTCTTTGGCAAATGAAAAAGCTCTACATGGAACCGATCATAGCATCTGACTACCATCAATATCAACCGACATGAGAAATGTGACCGTTACCTACTCTTCTTTCATCTCTTTATGTTCAAATGTGACCAAGTAGTCATTAAAGTAGTAGAACCATTACGAATATGGTTCTCCCCATATATCTCCTCATGCATTGCAAGTGCATTCTCATGTAACAGTAGGTATAAAAAACATTTTTTTGTTCGTTTGGAACTGCTAAATTGTAAATTTTAATTCATGGATCTATTTAAATATAATATTTAGGATCCATAAGCCAGTTTATGTGAACATAATTGTAGCAACTTTTTAGTGCACACCAAGCTTGAAAATCATTTGAATGTTACACACGTAGAAGGTGTGAATTTCTATAATATCAATTTATGCTTCCGTAGTTAATAGCCTCTTTAAGAATCAATAGTAGGAAGAGAGTATTGTCAATCTTCAAAGTTGGAAGATTTGACTTTTGATGCAAGTTAGATTCCTCAATTGAATCATATGAATGTTAGGTCCCATCACTTGTATTCCACATTGCTTTTATAGCTTTTGAGGATATTTATGGCGGTTCATCTATTCAAATAAAATGAAATATATCCAATGCTTCACTTAGAGCTCTGCAAGATTAATTGGCATACTATGAAATCATGTCTACATGCTTTGGCACGAGAGAGAGAGAGAGAAAGAAAGTTTCTTCTTGAATGACATGCCAAAGTCGATCTATGAGACAAAACATAGGATACATGATACGGATGTCATCCAGCTATCGAAATACAATCTAGACTAAAACATGAGTGGTGAAATACTAAGAGTGATGGTGGGATGATGGAGCTTTAAGAAGGTTGAGCTCACACTACTCTACATGGAAGTGTTTTCCACATGGAACACAACACAATTCTGGTAGTTCTGCTACTATGCTATTCACACATATGGATGTATCTCTTTTTCATGGGTGGGCTTGCACTGCTCATTATGAATAGGAGGTTGCGGTAAAGGAAGAATAAAATAAAAACAAATAAAAGGAGTTATAAAAAAACAAGGTTTTTTTTTTGTAATTATTACAACATGGTTGCTCCACTTTCCAAATCTTGTTTTATGATGTGACAACCTTAGAAATATGTTCCACCTTTCGCTGTGTTTTTACTTACTGGACCACAGAACACATTCGATCACAAGAACACATTGGATCTGTACCTCTTCTCAGTGTAAGTCCAACGTAGCTAACATGATCATCAATCAAAAATCATGTTTCCATATGCTCACTCGGGCAAGGACAAAAAATTTCCTGTTCTTCACACATGTATTTAGTTCATAAAATTACAGAAACACTGTGCGCCATTTTTCCTTTGTCTATAAACCAGCCTACTAAAATTACTTTAACTGAGCTAAAGACTGTAATCATCAATGTCGTAAGACAAGAACGGAGTATGTTAATGAATATCTTTTACGACTAGTCGACAGGAGCTGCATTGCAGAAGCCGTCGACGAGTGTTCAATTTGAAGGAGCAGAAGACATTTTGTTCACTATCACAGGTTTCCGTTTCTGTCTGGATGTATCAGACTTCCGCACGGACTTCGAAGGCAACACCTCTTTAATGAAACTTTCGAGATCAAAATCATCATTAGACTTCACTTTTTCCATGTCTAACTTCCTCCTCTTCAGGACCTCCACAATATCTGGCGTCAGACCAATGTCCTCATTCTCCGGAACAGATGGAGCTTGAATCTTGAAGAAATCCTTGATCCGATTAATCGCAGGAGCAAGCATGCTTGACAAACTTATGTCCCAAGGAGCTTCATCCACTACCTCAACCCGCTGCAGACAACAAGATTTAACTTCTAATTATCATTACTCTTTTTCTTGTGGGGAAGACATATGATGTTGTGCACAGCTACATGCAAATGAATGCCTGCATTGAGTCTATACATCATAAACCCATGTAAATGACATGTCTGTAAGGACACAACAAAAAAAGAAGAAACAAACAGGAAAAGAAAAAACAAAAGCAATGCAAGAAGACCTGTTGCACAGACTGTGTGCGTATTTCCTCAGCACGATCCTTGTTTCCAAGCGATTCCTCTAACTGTTCCCACGATTCCCAAGCTCGGATATTCTGTGGATCCACTCTCAAAGCATATTTAAATAGCTCACGTGCTGCTGCAAAATTATCTGCTTCCTTTTCCATAATTGCCCAAGCCTTCCACAAAAAAAGTGAAAAAGAGGCTACTGAGCTCATCAATCGTCCCTGATAGAAAGAAGCAAACTACCGCCAATAGAATATATTTCGTGAAGATCATGTACATGATATGTGCGAGCTGCGAGTGGCGTCCTTGTGTTTATAGCCAGAGCCTTTCTGTAGTATTCACGAGCCAGTTCAAGGTTGTTTTCCTTCCATTCCATCCAACCCCAAGCCTGAAAGATAAAAATGTGTTTTTATGATTCTACCTCCGCCATGTATTTCAAAGCTGCCAATAAAACACTAGGGAAATATTTATATAATGTTATATTATCTTTCTAAACCGGTTAATCTTTGACAGTAGCAGACCTACTAACATGACTTTAAAAACTGCAAGTTAAACCACTGATAGATGTCACAACTACCTGCACGCTTAGGAGATCATAAAGAGAACCAATCATGCTGATTGCCAGCACATTAAAGTTTGTGACCGAATAAGACAGGAACATGGGGTCCTTTTATTTGGCAAGGTAACTAATCCCATGAAGGGAGGCCTGTCATAAATTATATCATAATAAAGATCTTAATGGACAACCATCAGAAGTCGCTAGCATATTGAATCATTCATCCTTATTTTTGCAGCAAGCCATATGAAAAGAGGCCTGATACAGCAAACAAAGAGGGAAACAGATAATCTTATGAGAGCGAGCCTGCTAGACATGGAACTAGAGTGAATCAATTCGTTCTGCTGCTGATGTGCAAGGAACAGCATGAGGGCGAAAAATGTGCACATGTAGCATATGCACAAGATGTGAACATGCTACAAACCCATTCCAATCCAGCGAGATCCTCTTTGGGATATCTACACCACGAACCATGCATTGGCAAACACAAGTGGATCAAGTTCAAGCAATTGGTGGTAGGTGTGCAAGTATTATTGACGCGCGGGGGGGGGGGGGGGGGGGGGGGGGGGGGGGGGGGGGGGGGGGGGGGGGGGGGGGGGGGGGGGGTATGTTGTTCTTCTTTAGAATCCAGAAAATTAGGGTGGCATACGTTTTCATGTTCCATATTTTGTGATGGTTGAAGTGATATAAGAAATCAACACATTACAAATATCATGTTATCATCCTAGTTAGGCGTAGTACGAACGAGAAGATTAATTCGTGAGAATTAGTTCGGGAATTCCTTAGGCATAGTACGAACGAGAGGATTAATTCATTTAGACCCAAAATAAAATTCAGGAATTTTATCCATACGAAGCGATTTTTATTTTTTACATATAAAGAGAGTGTGTGTGTGTGTATATAAGATGCATGTAGGAAATCATGAATTATGTTGGATAACTTAGCGAAATACTTGCATGTAAACATCTTATTGTTGAATTGATAATAATTTAAAACATATTTCATTATTGTATCATTCATTTTTCAGTTGACATTAACTAACGATCATGATCATGATTCATCACCATTGTCAAAATTATAAACTTAAAATACTACACATAATACATAAGATCATAGATGAGAAACACTAGAATCATAGACCATTAAATGAAAGTATAATACATGGTATATGAAAATCTATCATGGTTCATGGCTCATGTGACATGTCTTAACAAAACAATCAAGATTCAATTCAAAAGTCAACGTCATCATTGATAATATTCTCACTTTCATAACTAAAGACATGCAACTTAAAAATATCTTCAAAAATTTTGCATTAAAAAATTTATAAAATACGCTCCCAACAAATTAATTCGCAAACGAATTAAACCAAGGGTGAAAATTCGCGAATTTTTTATACTATGTGGTTAGGTAGATTCTAGAAGTGCGCCATGAATTTTTATATACTATGTGGTTAGGTACGTACCTCCTCAAATGTAGATTCTAGAAGTTCATCTATGAGTACCTTAAATGCGCCATGAAAGAGATTGGGGCAACGACTTATGGTTCAAATTATCACAAATAATGCTTCCAATTGTAGAAGAATGGGAGAGCTAGTTAAGAGTGAATATCCATCTTTAGTATGGATCCCTTGTAGCACACAATACTAAGATGTATTATTTGAGGATATACGTAAACTCCCATGGGTGGCTCCAATCATCAATGATGCCAAACGTGTGATCATACTTGTATGCAAGAACCACCATGCACTCGATCTTTTTCATAGTATTAGTGAAAAAGAATTGGTTCATATATATGTGACATGATTTGGCTATATCTTTCATGTTATAATCCATCTCTATAACTTCATGTGACATAAACTCTTTACACATGACAATTATAGATTGGAGATGGAGCACTATGCCAAGGAGAAAAACACAAAATGCAAGATATATGCAAGGCAAGGTATTCGATATGGAATTTTCAATAGAGATCCAAAGTTTTATACTCATTTTGAAGTTCATTCATCTTGCCTTTCGTATAGTTGACATGGACGCACCCACAATTGGCTTGGTCTAGCATCAAGTACAAGCACATGTGACACATCATTGCATCTTTTCTTTTCAACTATTGAGCTCCAACTAAACTTTTTTTCCACTTTCAAATTACTTTGAAAATGAATTCAGTTTTGTTGAAATATTACGTTCTTTTCCTTTAATGAATAAGCAAAATGATGTTCAACATCATATGAACCGTGGAGGGATTTTCCATCATGTCTCATCCATGGATTTATGACACTTCTACATCTGCACTTCAAGAGATATAGCTCGTAGTCGCAAGTTAGTCTTTGCCACATGAAAAATCTCTACATGGAATGGATCATAGCATGTGACCACCATCAATATCAACCTACATGTGAAATGTGACCATTACCTACTCTTCTTTCATCTCTTTATGTTCAAATGTGACCATGTAGTCATTAAAGTCGTAGAACCATTACGAATACGGTTCTCCCCATATATCTCCTCATGCATTGCAAGTGCAATGCCATGTAACAGTAAGTATCAAAAACTTTTTTTTTTGTTTGTTTGGAACCGCTAAATTGTAAATTTTAATTCATCGATCTATTTAAATATAATATTTAGAATCTGTAAACTAGTTTATGTGAACATAATTGTAGCAACTTTCTAGTGCACACCAAGCTTGAAAATCATTTGAATGTTACGCACTTAGAAGGTGTGAATTTTTATAATATCAATTTATGCTTATGTAGTTAATGTACTCTTTAAGAATCAATAGTAGGAAGAGAGTTTATTGTCAATCTTCAAAGTTGGAAGATTTGACTTTTGATGCAAGTTAGATTCATCAATTGAATCATATGAATGTTAGGTCCCACCACTTGTATTCCACATTGCTTTTATAGCTTACGAGGATATTTATGGCAGTTCATCTATTGGAATATAATGAAATATATCTAATGCTTCACTTAGAGCTCTAGAAGATTGATTGGCATACTATGAAATCATGTTCACATGCTTTGGAACCACAGAGAGAGAGAGAGAGAGAAAGAAAGAAAGTTTTTTTTTTTTTGAATGACATGCCGAAATCGACCTATGAGACAAAACATAGGATACATGATGCAGATGTCATACGGCTGTCGAAAAGATAAAACAAGATCCAAAGAAGCTAATACAATCTAGTCTAAAACATGAGTGGTGAAATACTAAGGGTGATGGTGGGATGATGGAGCCCTATCTCTAGGGGTATATGCATGTCTATATGCCGAGTGTAGTGCAAACATGAGAATGCATCCATCTGCTAGCTCCACCCAATGGCAATGGAAGGGAGGATGTGGTACGTGGGCCCATCCTACATGCAACTATTAGCCATTTGTGGTGCCAGTAATATTTTGTAAGCAAGGAGAACACTTCTACAAAGCTCGCTGCTGCACAATCCTCTTGCTCCCACCCTTGCATTTGTGCCTTGCCCAGTGCCCCCTCCCTCTGGCCAGAGCCCCTTCCAATCCACCTCCCCCCCCACAGGAACAGATCAGAAAGACTCTTCTTATCATCTTAGAGGTCCCCAGATCAAAGCCCTCTGTAGCGACCAAGGCGGTTAAGATTCCCTTGGTGAGGATTCTCATCACCGATCCCTCGCAGCTACCTCGGGAGATTGATCTCCCCCTTCTTTCAAGTGGATGGTTGATTCACGGGGTCGAGTACTCGGGCCTTCTAAATCAGTGCTTTGTCTGTCGCAAGGTTGGCCACCTCGGAGATTGAGGACACGCGGTCCACCTTCTTTTATTATAAGCAAGCTTGCCACTAGACCGAGGTTGGTGATCGTATGACCGGGAAGTTCTTCTCCGTGCTGAGGCCGCAATAGCTGCATATGCATAGCGGACTCAGGGAGTTGCACGGTCAGATGGCTCGTATGCTATTGAACCTGAGCAGCCGAGGGAGATTGCCTCGTTTTATCGTACCATGTTGTCCGCTAAGGCTCCTTCTCAGACATGGCAAGAGCACAATCATTGTGTCTTGGAGCATGTGAGATGTTCTATGAATAAGGAGATACAGAATTGGCTTTTGGCTCTGTTCTCCAATAGCGAGCTTCTAGATGCATTGCATGGCATGCCTCATGACAGTTGTCCTCGTGACGATTGTCTCTCACAAAGGTTTTTGTCCAGATATTGGGGGCTTATTGGGGATGGGATCCGCCTTGCCTTCCAAGAGGACATGGAGGGGGGTCATTTCCCTCCTTCGCTTGCTAATCCTCTTATTTTTCCTATTCCTGAGGAAGGGGTGTAGTTGGATGATATCAGGCACTAGCACCTGATCATTATTCTCAATTTTGCTTATAAGATTCTGGCAAAGGCTCTAAGTTTGAGATTGCTCTCACTTCTAGAGTTTCTGATCCATCCCACACAAATTGGATTTGTCAAGGGTTGCAGTATCCTTGACAACATCTTCACCTTCTACGAAGCTAGCTCTCTGGCTAGGATGCGTGAGGAGCCTCTTGTTGTTCTTCTATTGCATTTTGACAAAGCCTATATTCGAGTTGATTGGGCTTTTCTCGAGGACACTATGCTATGTATGGGCTTTCCTGCTCGCTAGATCAGGGGTGTTGCTTCCCTCTACCGTTCCCCCCATAGCCAGGTTTTGGTTGTGGGGTGTAAGGGAGGTTCAGTATCTCGAGGTCGGTTCGAGAGGGTTGCCCCTTGGCTCCCACTCTGTTTTTTTTCTTAATGAGGCCATAAGCGCTTTCTTGTCTCCTCACGACACTGGGCTGCAAGGTATAAGGCTCTTGATTAGGGATGAGCATGTGCTAGATGCTGAGCAATGCATTTGCTCATGACACTACCATTTACTTGCACAATCACTTGCACAATCAGGAGGTTAGTTTGGTCGGATTTTAGCATGCCTTGTATAGATTTTGTGATGCATAGGTGTCAAGATTAATTGGCCAGGATTAACTGGCACAAGTCATGTGGTTTTTGGATAGGGTCGAATGATTTGCCTAGGTGGCTTCCTTGTGGGCAGTTTTAATGGATCCCCCTTGGCACGGCAATCAGGTATCTTGGCTGCAATATTGGTATGGATATGGAACCTAAGCAGAATATCTCTCCCCTCCTAACCATTAGGAGGAAGCTTCTTCATTGGAGCTCTGCTCGTTTGTCTCCGACATGGCAGTTTGTGGTGGCTAACCAAGGTCTCTTGGCTACGATGTGGTATGTCACCTCCCATTCGATCTTCTCGAGTTCCTATATTAGCCACATTCAACTGCTAATAAGGAATTTGTTTATGGTCTGGCCGGGATGGCAGCCCTGCTCGGGATAAGGTTGTTTGGCAGGTCCTCACAGTTCCTTTGCATCACGGTGGGCTTGGGATCATTGACCCTGCCACTCATAGCACAGCCCTACTGGGCAAGTTCGTTGTGTGTGGCCTCCTTCCTACCCCTGAGCCTTGGAAGGATTTTCTTCGACAGAGACTCGACCTCTTTCCTCCTTCCATTGGTGGGCCATGGCAGCCTCAGATCAGGTGGATTTTCTCTTAGATGAGGCATACAGGTTTTTCACGACACAACGAGCACCGGTTAGCTTGGAATATCTTGAGATCTTGGGAGAAGCTTCGCCCAGCTCGTGTGGAGGAGCTCGCTCCCTTTTGTATTGAGGTGTAGCTCCCGAGCCTATTACTTGGGACCCCCTCATCCGTTCAGAGAGAGGGTTCATGGTTGGTTCTCACCTGCATGTTTCATGGGGCGAGCTTACCAGGGGCCTTGGCACATTGTGGCCGACTCACTTAGTTTTCAGAGTCTCCCTGTCGAGTGTCACCAGGTCCTGGATGTATGGGGATGCATGATGCTCTTGAGATGCTTAGGGATGTTAAGGCTGCGATTCTAAGTGATTGGGGGACTCCGGCACAACCTCAACCTCAAGCGGCTTCGCTTAGGGCCTTTACTTGGACTAAGGTTTTGACTGCTCCTCTTGGCGTGGATCTCGATGGGACTCTCCTTCGAGATTGGCGATGAGGGGAGGATGATTTGCTTGTAGGCAGAGCTTGAGTTCAGTGAGGAGTGTACCTTTCAGCGGATTCAGGTGGCAGGCAGTGTGGTCGGGACTGGCACATGGATCCTGACCCGACGGACATTCGGATACTTCCCGATTGGTGTCTCTAGGTCTCGGAGGCTCGGCTCCTTGCTCATGCCTTTAGGACATGAGGAAGTGGAAGTGGCACAATCCTTTATCCTCGAGGGAGGCCCACACTATTTCATTTCTTTCTGTACTCTGCTTGACTAGGGTAGAGGATCATCTAGTTGCGCCAATTGACCAGTCTTGCTGCGCTAATTTTTGGCGGCAGGGTGGGCTCACGCATGAGTTTCTCTTGTCCTCTTGGTGCCGGGTCTAGGGTGCTGAGCAGTCACGTCCGATTATCCTCTTTCCGTGGCTCGTTGCCCATAGGAGCATTGTTGTTGGAGCATTGTTGTTGGCACCTAGCTGAGCTATAAGGGACGGCCTTCTGACTCTACCGGTTGTGGTTATCACTTGGAGTCAGAACGGCATTGTCTCTGGGATCGCTATGGTGCCAAGGAATCCAAGATGGAATTCAAGATCACAACTGATGATAAGAGAGCATTTAGAGAAAAAGGAAGGAGAAAAGATAAAGGATGTAGTTCTAAGGATCCTAGAATAAACTCAATGGTATGGGATAGTGGGAACTAGAGAGGAAGACACACAAGATCTATTAGAAAGCACTAGGATTAGCCTTGAAGTAAAGATAAGAATAGTGAAAATAAGGTCTTAGGTTCTTAGAGGGGTGTTGAGATGTACTTATTGAACCGGCTAAATACACATGGTGAGATCACTTCGTACGTGATTGGTCACTTCCTCCAGAAGGGCAACCTCAACTTGTAGTCATTCAAGGCTTTTGTCACCATTGTGGAAAGGAACACAAGATTTGGGAGAGGATCTCGAGACTTCTTACCTGGCGGACGAGGCTCCAGACTATCACTTGGGATGTTGTTGCTTGGGGCCCTCTTTCTAGCCTGACCATCAGTTACGAGCATGTGGTTAACAGTACCGTTATTCTGATTCGGGACGAGTAGATTAACATTACAAAGCATCAAGATCTGCACATCTCTCCTTGGGTTGCCAGGTGCTAAAGAGCCTAACCATGTGGTTCATTTGGCTCACATGGTGTCGATGCATCTTTGAGAGGTGCACGATTCCTCCGACGAAGTCTGTAAGGGATTTTCGGCAAGAGCTTGTCCACATTCTGCGTGCCCAGTTGGAATGCCTTCTGCAGGACTCTGATGGCACTTCCCAATGGCGTCAAGCCTTTCTCCAGCTTTGGAAGAAAGGCCCCTTCTTCACCATTCAGGGCGATACAATCCATCGAAGCTACTGGCCACCTCCTTGGCTTTTTCCCCTTCCCAATCTTCCTCCTAAAGAAGGTACAGTTGTTGACAGTTGAGTAGGGTCTCCGGTAACTTTCTCCATCTTTTATTGCTTTCCTCTTCCCTGATTGGGATTGTAGCCTACTAGGCGTTTTTTACTTACTCATCGAAGGATCTTTTTGTGGAAAAAAAAAATAATAATAAATAAATAAATAAATAAAAATAAATAAATAAATATATATATATATATATATATATATATATATATATATATGTGTGTGTGTGTGTATATGTATATGTATATCTACATATACATGTACATGTATATGTATATATGTATATATGTATATATGTATAATGTATACACGCACACATATATATACATACATACATACATACATACATACATACATACATACATGAAAGAGGTCGCGGAGAGCTACATCGTGGTGTGCTCGGTTGCTCCAAACATCAAGGTAGTGGGTTA
>CM035418.1:161496065-161536065 GCA_020310875.1 Ceratopteris richardii | reverse complement strand
TTCTGCAGAAAATTTCAGAAATTGTTTTTTGCAAGTTTTGAACAGTTTTTGGGCTTAATTTCTCAGCTATAGTCTCCTAAGGTAATTGCGCACAGGACAGCAGGTGAATTTTACCTTTTTGGTGAAATTTTGAAGCTCTTAGTGTGCAAACATGGCCTCTACCTCCTCTGATGTCAAAAGCTTGTTTGAGATCAAGAGATTTGAAGGTAATGGTTTCGATTTGTGGAAAGAGAGAATGTTGGGCATCCTCTTTCTTAAAGATTGTGAAGGGGCTCTTGAGGAAGTCAAGCCTGAAGATATGACAGATGCAGCATGGATGAACCTAAACAAGAAGGCCATCACTTACATCAAGATGGCTGTATCAGATGAAATCTTAGTGGATTTGAAAGGCCTTACAACTGCTTTTGAGGTATGGGAGAAGTTGAAAGCCACTTATGAAAATACCACGCCTGTAAATCAAGTGCATCTTATGCGTAAGCTAGTGTGTATGCAGCTTGATGAGTCAAAAAGTGCGGCTGAGCACTTATCTTTGTTTACAGGTACTCTTTCACAATTGCAGGACTCTGGATTACCTCCATTTGATGATAAGCTTAAGGCCATCTTCTTGTTGATGACCTTACCTGATTCGTGGGAAACATTGGTTGTTTCACTTTCGAATAGCCCCAGTCTTACCTTTGATGGTGTAAGGGGTTCTATTTTGAATGAGGAAATCAGGAGGAAAGCTAGTGGAGAGGCCAGTGGTTCAGCCAATGTGGCTAGAGGAAGAACAAAAAAGAAAAGTGGAAATGTACAGAGGAACAGGAGCAAAAGCAAAGGCAAGGCTGAAGTGACTTGTTATCAATGTGGTAGGAAAGGTCACAAGAAGCCTGATTGCAGATTCTATAAAGCTGAACTAGAAAGAAAGAAGAACACAGGTGACAGGAAGAAAAAGGACACCAAGAATGAAGCACATGATACCTCAAAGGACAAAGACAAAGAGAAGGCCAATGTGGCCTCTAGTGTCATCATTGAGGAGCTATCAGATGCAGAAGATATACTTTGTGCTACTATGGAAGCAGAGCATGCTGAAGTTATTGATCCTTCTATTAATATTCATGCACAAGATATGCAGATCACAAAGAGGGATTTGATTGATGCCTTGCTTACTGTGAATGATGCTTTGTCACAAACATGGATTGTAGATTCAGGTGCATCGTTTCATGTAACTCCTATTAAGGAGTGTTTCACTACCTTTCATGCAGGCAGCCATGGACATGTATATCTTGGAAATAACCATGCTTGTTCAATTGAAGGTATTGGCACAGTGCATCTCACAGTGGATGGTACCAATGAGCTGGTTTTGCATGATGTAAGGTATGTACCAAGCATCAAGAAAAGCTTATTGTCTGTTGGGCAAATGGATATGCATGGATATAGTACCCTCTTTGAGAAGGGGTCATGGAAGCTTATCAAAGGCTCTAGGCTGATTGTTAAAGGTACAAAGAAAGGGACTCTTTACTGCTTGCATGGTAAAGCCTTGCTGGGCAAGTTTATTGCTTTGGCTGAAATCCATTCACATATGGAATTATGGCATAAAAGGCTTGGTCACATGAGTCAAAAAGGCCTTGATAAACTATGTAATTTGGACAAGTTTGATGCTAAAGGCTCAAAACTTGATTTTTGTAATGAATGCCAATATGGTAAGCAAGTAAAGAATTTTTACTACTCTGGTGTCTCTCGTAAGTCTAATGTGCTTGATCTTGTTCATTCTGATGTTTGTAGCATGCCCACAAAATCTATGGGGGGTGCTCTTTACTTTGTTTCTTTTGTAGATGATTACTCTAGGAAGCTTTGGGTATATTTGTTAAAATCTAAAGATGAAGCCTTTGCTGCATTTAAGAAATTTCATGCATTTGTGACCACTCAAACAGGTAGAAAGCTGAAATGCTTACGTACAGATAATGGGGGTGAGTTTACAGGTGCTGAATTCAATAGATTTTGTGAAAATCTTGGTATTAAGAGGGAGCTAACAGTCCCATACAGCCCCTCTTCGAACGGTGTGGCTGAAAGGTATAATAGGACTTTATGTGAGAGGGTGAGATGCATGCTGTCCACAGCTAATCTCCCTCATGGATTTTGGGGAGAGACTTTCAAAACTGCGGTTGATGTTTGCAATCGATCCCCTCATATGTCCTTAAAAGGTGGCATTCCAGAAGAGGTTTGGTCTGGCAAACCAGCTTCATATGACCACCTACGCATCTTTGGTTGCGATGCTTTTGTGCATATAAGGCCTGAGTTGAGAAGCAAGTTAGATGCAAAGTCCATGAAAGGAATCTTCATGGGTTATGGAGATGAAGGTGAAATGGGCTACAGGATTTGGCTACCTCAACTCAAGAAGGTAATACGCAGCCGAGATGTTGTATTTAATGAGGCAAGGCTGCTCAAAAACAATTGTGCCTCTAAAGATGACCATAAAAGAGTCAAATTTCAGCATGTACAGCCACCAGTTAAATCTGATATGGACCCTCGGGATGCACCACATATGGCTGGAAATGACAATGAGCCCGTGGTTATTGAGCCAGATGATGCTGGACAGCAAAATGATGCTCCTGAAGGGCATATGCAGCCACCTATTCATGCTGAAAACAGGGCTGGAAATGATGTACAGCAGCCTGTTAACAATGAAGAAGTTAATGTACCTCCTGATGTAGATCCATTGCCTGGTAATGTTGATCATTGGGTAAGAAGATCTATACGTCCTAGGAGGCGAGTGAATAGATATGATCCCTCTATACATTATATTATGTTATCAGATGAGGGTGAGCCTCTTACTTATAAAGAGGCAAAGCTATGTGAGCACAAGAAGAAGTGGGAGTTAGCCATGCAGGAAGAGATAAAGGCCTTGCATGCAAATGATACTTGGGATTTGGTTGAGTTACCCAAAGGAAGGAAAGCCATTCCAAACAAGTGGGTGTACAAAATCAAAACTGTTGATGGCAAACCCAAGTATAAGGCAAGGCTGGTTGCTAAGGGATATGCCCAAAAAGAGGGCATTGATTTCCAAGAAGTGTTCTCTCCAGCGGTGAAAATGACCACTTTACGTGTGTTGTTTGCTCTCACAGCTGCCTTGGATTTGGAATTATTCCAAATGGATGTTAAAACAGCCTTTTTGCATGGTGATTTAGATGAAGAGCTGTACATGAAACAGCCAGAAGGATATGCCATTCCTGGAAAAGAGCATCTGGTATGCAAACTGAAAAGGAGCTTGTATGGGCTGAAACAGGCCCCCAGACAATGGTATAAGAAGTTTGATGCATTTATGCTCAAACATGGGTTTAAAAGAAGCCATGCAGATCATTGTTTGTACACAAAAAAGGATGAAGATGGCAGCCCAATTATTCTTGTACTGTATGTAGATGATATGCTGCTGGCTGGGAAGAAAAAGAGCACTCTGAATGCTCTAAAACAGCAGCTGAACCCTGCATTCTCAATGAAAGACCTTGGGGAAGCTGAGCATATTCTTGGTATGCCTATAAAAAGGGATAGACAGCAGCATACTTTGCAGGTATCCCAAGAAAAGTACATTGAAAAAATGCTGGACAGATTTAATGTGGCTGATGCTAAGCCTCTTGGAGTGCCATTGCAGCCACATGTTAAGCTTTCCAAGGATGACTGTCCCAAAAATGATGATGCAGCCAGTTACATGAAGAGTGTTCCATATGCATCAGCTTGTGGTTCACTTATGTATGCTATGGTTGCCACTCGGCCAGACATTGCTCATGCAGTGGGAGTTGTTAGCAGGTTCATGGCTAATCCTGGTAGAGCTCATTGGGAGGCAGTCAAATCTATCTTGAGTTATTTGAAAGGGACCAAAAGTAAATGCTTATGTTATGGAAAGGGTCCATTGGAGTTAAAAGGATTTTGTGATTCAGACATGGCAGGTGATGTGGACACACGCAAGTCCACAAGTGGCTATGTATACATCCTTGCAGGTGGAGCTATTTCATGGTGCTCTAGACTTCAGAGGATAGTTGCACTATCTACTAGAGAGGCTGAATATATTTCAGCCACAGAGGCTTCCAAAGAAGCCATTTGGTTAGCTCGGCTCTGCAGTGAGTTTGGGATGCTTGAAAAGGCACCTCTTCTTGGATGCGATAGCCAGAGTGCCATATGTTTGGCAAAGAATGCCATGTTTCATGCTCGCACAAAGCATATTGATGTGAGATATCACTTCATCAGAGAGGTGTTAGAGGATGGCCTGATCACTTTGATCAAGGTCAATACTTCACAGAATCCTGCAGATGCTCTCACGAAGTGTCTACCCAAGGCACAACATCAGCTATGTATACAGATGGTGGGAGTTACTTAGCTTAAAGGAGCCTCCTTGGTCCTTTAAGTGGAAGGTTGTTGGGGATAAAGGCCCCAAGGACTCTCCTTTTGTATATTTTGACCCTTCCATGTGAAAGCTCTCTTCGAGAGCTTTCCAGACATATTTTTGTTGTATTTTTTGGACCCCAAATTGGGGAGTTATAGGCATTTACATTATTTTTATGACTTTTGGTCATTGGCCATGTGTGAACATGCCCAAATGACCTAAAAGTCACTTATCAATAAGACTTGGTCCCAAATCTCTCATAACTCGATTGGGACTTCTTCAACTTCAGCTTCTCCATCTTCTTCTCCAAATTTCTGCGCAGGTTTCTCTCTCTACTTTCTCTCTCCTCACGCAGCAGCCCACTCCCTTGGCGTTTGGAGCAACCGAGCACACCACGACGTAGCTCTCCGCGGCCTCTTTCAACATGCCCAAATGACCTAAAAGTCACTTATCAATAAGACTTGGTCCCAAATCTCTCATAACTCGATTGGGACTTCTTCAACTTCAGCTTCTCCATCTTCTTCTCCAAATTTCTGCGCAGGTTTCTCTCTCTACTTTCTCTCTCCTCACGCAGCAGCCCACTCCCTTGGCGTTTGGAGCAACCGAGCACACCACGACGTAGCTCTCCGCGGCCTCTTTCAGATGTTTCTATTTGCAGGGAAGCTTTCATGGGTAAAGGTTTGCACACAAAAAGCCTCTAGCTTGCTGACATTTTTCACACAGAATGGGAAAGTGTTATCCATGTTTAGAGAGCATAGTAAACTTGAAATCAAAAAGCCCGCTACAACTTGCTTTGCATATATGTGGATTGTGCTTTCGCGCCTTCTTGAGGTCAAAATCCCTCTTAGACAAACAGTGGTCTCTCCTCTATGGAATGATTGGGATGACAGCTCATTGGAGGAATCAAAGAGCATGCAGCGGCTATGCTTGGATGAGGAGTTTTGGGAGAATGTGAAAGTTGTCTTAAATATTTTGACACCTATTTATAGAGTTTTATGCATGACAGATTGTGAGGGTGCCACATTGGGGCTCCTCATACATATGATGAGGAGAGCCATAGATGATATTGGGGCAGCCACTCTTGTCACTACGGAGCAAGCCAATGAGGTGCTCGAGGTAAGAAATATTGTAATTTGTAAATTACTAAATTGAAAAGCATGTTGCATTCCTTAATTAATAATTTCCAAGTACTTATAAGCTATTTCTTTTTTCATTAAGTGACATTGAGGAGATCGACATGGATGCATAGACCCATTCATGGATTTGCGGGTCTATTGCATCCTACATTTAAAAGCCCTACACTATATCCAGATATCGAGTTACTTTCAGATAGACTTTCATACATGTCACGAGTTGTTCCCTCTCACTTACATAATGAGATGTTAGAGCAGATCAGTTGTTGCTTGGATGAGAGAGGAAACTCGGTATTCACATTCCCTTCATGTTGGGATAAGGCTTCGATGGTGAAACCTCTTTTTTGGTGGCAGAATTTTGGATTCAACTTTTGCACTTTATCTAAATATGCTATTAGAGTTCTCTCACAGGATTGCTCATCCGGAGCCTGTGAGAGAAACTGGAGTGCCTTTTCTCTTATTCATACAAAAGTAAGGAATAGACTTAGCCCTGAGCAAATGGAGAAGTTGATTTACTCCCGTACTAACTTGAGGATGTTGGAGAACATACCAAACATGGAGACATTGAAGCAAGTGTAATTTAATTTTTATATATAAATTATACATTATAAATTATAATGTATGAAGTTGTAAATGACTATTTGAAATTTCTCTCTATTTTAGGTTGATGTAGATACATTTTGGCCATTATTGAGCACCACGCCTCGCCCAGGAGATGAGATGCATGAGGATGACGAGGACTTCCTATTTGCTGAGCTATATAGAGAGCTATCCTCTATAGATGTGAGGCAAACTCAGAGCCGTACCAGTACCCGTAGAGGCATCAGAGTGGTCTCTGGTCGTGGGAAGGGCTTGATCATTTGACGTGGATCGAGTTCAACCAGTATGCATGGAGAGGAGGCCGGTACGAGCAGAGCACCCCTACATACGGCCACATATATGAGGAGGACGATCTTACATGCTCGACATCATTTCTCTCAGTTTGATGATGAGGGGAATGTTATTAGTCCCATAGAGAGTCTAGTGTCATCTACTTATGAGATGGCATCAGAGGATTCTTTAGATGAGCCAGATGACTCTGATGATGACATTGAGTGATCATTGATGATTATGATTCACAATTCATATGTATTGTGATTTATGATTTATCATTTAACATTTATGACATTATGACATTATGATAGTTCACATTTGTTTTTATGATTATGGTTCGTGGACATTGGTGATCATTGATGACTCATGAGTTATGATCATAGTTCAAAGTGAGTTTTGAAAACGAGTTTTAAAAACGGGTTTTAAAACGTTTAGTACGTAGGGTACTAAAAAAATGGAAATAAAAAACGAGTATTATATTTTGTCGCAACATTAATTTTTTTTTTTCAAAAAAACCATGAATAATGCATATCTAGTATTCATTTACATATCTACTGGTGAAAACACATAAAAAACTTAATCTACAACCTTATAGAACTTAGAAGATAATGCTAGAGTAGAATGTATATATCAATGATGAACCGTGAATGTCAGAACTCATGAGTCATGACTCAAGAGTCAAGTCTCATACAAAAATGGTAAAACCATATCATAAGTCTAAATCCAACAAGATACATCCATGATCCAACTGATCACTATCACACTATGTCCAAAATATATGAAGCATGCCAATAGCTATACAAACTAAAGTGACAAGTCACAAGTCTAAGATGACTCTGCAATGTCCTCGGTAGAGACATCATCTATGGGCTCATCATCAAATGTGCTAGCCCACGAAGATGTACTATCTGAGTCTGTATGTCCAAATGTAGCTTCAATCTCAGCAATCTCTCGTCCCAAGTCATCATCTCCACTAGAAAATGAGGCTGAATCCTGCTCCCAATCCTCTCGAACAACTGGATGATCTCTCTGAGTGGTAGAGGATCCACCACCCCTTCCACGACCTCGTCCACCCCTTCTTGAAACATACTTCTGTGTGTGCCGGCTAGTGGATGGTAATGATGGATCACCTACATAAACAATGCATATATATGAGAGAAAATCGTAGCAATGGGCATACTTGTGTAACATGTTACGTAATACTAAATAGTATTACAAATTTACAATTTACCTACCCCTTCGAGTGCGGCTACGAGTCTGTCGTACAAATCTCTGAGACTCCTCTGCAAGCATAGCAAAGATATCCCTCTCTTCCTGAGGAATTTGAGGAATATCTTTGACTTTACCGATATCAACTAGATCAACATTTACCTGCAAAATTCAGTTTTTTAATCAAAATTCAGTCTAGACTCTAGTAAATAGCTTTAAGCTTTCATGAAACTTCAAATTTAGAACTTACCTGTAGTGGGGCTATGTTGATCCCTTTACTCTCTAACAACTTGAAGTTACAATGGCAATAAACCAATCTCTCAAGTTGTTGAGGACTCAATCTATTCCTTTTTTTCGTATGGAATAGAGCCCATGTACTCCAGTTCCTCTCTGCAGGACCTGTGCTACAATCTTGCGAAAGAATTCGCAAGGCTAATCTTCGCTATGATTCATGAAAAAAAATAATAGATCATGATTCATAAAAAATAGATTCAAATGGATTTTGAAAGACTAAATGGTAAAAATACTTACCAATAGTGGAGTACTCACTCCATATTTCTCCCACCATGTGACGGGAGCAACCTGGTGCTCGCGTAGCCGTGCAGTGGGCTGTCCAAAGTAGCGCTCCATGCTACGGAACTGCAATCTCTCAGTCTCTAACTGTGACAAAATACCAACATCACCGCCGCTCCATCGCATGATGTAGTCAATCCAGCTATCCTCTAGCTCAATGTCTGTAAATTGTTGCTCATTTCTCCATAATGGATGAAGAATATGAGCAACCGCATGGATTGGTTTATGAAACCAATCCCATCTTTTTCTCACAGCATCACATAAAGTAGTCTTCCTAAACAATGAAGTTATAAACATCATACATGTGAATCATGATAAATTACTATTTAGTATTACTATATCATATGATGATTGATCAATTGACAAAACTTACTCAATGTCCGAGAGTCCGACAACTTTCTGGATGCTTTCTTGTATACGATCAATGTACTCATATAAAAGACGAAGTGTGCTGCCCTCCATATCTGTGATGCGAAGAACACTGTACACTGGCTGAATGGAAGCTACCAACGTATCTCCCTTCGTCCAAAACTCATCATCTCCCATAACGAGCGCTGAGAACTGTGTGAAGAGAGAGTCTCCTCCTCTGACCTCCTGAATGTTGTACCAATCCTCAGCCACCACCGTACGTAGAAGCCCTTTTCTTACTCTAAGGACTCTATCAAGTACTATATACATGTAACAAAACCGTGTCATAGAGGGTTTCTGGAAATCCAAGGTAGAGTGGGCACGAAAGATGTTCAATACTTTTGGCTTAGTAGTGACAAATTTCACAATGAATTTTGCTTTATCAAGGATCGACTTCACCCATGGAAGTGCCCCAATGTCTTCCATAAGCAAATCTAAACTGTGGGATGCACATGGTGTCCATGTAATCTTGGGGTATGCCTCTTCAATCATACGCCCCATCGACACACAGTTGGACCCATTGTCGGTCACAACTTGCACTACATTCTCACTTCCCACATCCTCAATGGCTTTCTTAACATGTGAGAATATGAATTCACCTGTCACTACTGTGCCTGGTGCATGGGCTGGTATAGCACGTAAAAACATTGTGCCCTTGCAAGAGGACACAAGGATGTTATAAACATTCCTTCTACGAATGTCCGACCAGCCATCACATAGAATAGAGCATCCATATTTCTCCCATACAAATCGTAGGGATAACATTTCAGTCTCTACCAGCTTTGTGCCTTGAGAGCTCAGTAGTGCGCAAGGTTTGTCCTGAAGGACCCTCTCAAGCAACACCTATTCTACTAACGGCTTTCATTGCCCTCTTCCATGGAAGAGTACTAACAACATTAAATGGAATGCCACACTGAATGAAGAGTTTGGTCAACTCTCTAGTGGCCTCTTCCATATGTTGCTTTTGCACTCCAGCCCTTATATTGCCTCTCATGAATATATTACTATCAGGGATCTTAGAATGTGATGGATGACGTAAAAAAGAGGGAGAGGCATCTGTGCGTGGCATTTTACTTGCACTGTGATCATGAACTTGAGGAGACAAGATTTCATCATGAAAAGGCTCATTTCCCGCACCCACAGTGCTCTCAGACGATGGAGGCATAAGTAAATTACCCACCCCTCGGCTCAATTGGAGTTGAGCAGTCAACTCCTCTACGGTTTTTTGGGGTATGGAAGTGCATTTTCCAATGCCTCTTCCTCTCAACCCAAGGAGATGAGCTTTCATGCGGGATGCTGAGCCACCATAAATGCCCTTGCAATAATTGCATTCCCAAGAGGTGGGGCTATGAATTTTCACATGGTTACGGATGACATCGGGGGCTCTACCCATGGTGAAAGTTGAAACTTGCAAAACGATGAAGCCTGAAGGGCTGAAAGCTGAAACTATGTGCAAACTTCAAAGAAGGCAAGAGAGTCTAGACTCTAGAGGGCAACAATATGTGCAAGGCAAGAGAAAGCAAGAGAGGGAAAAGAGTCAAGACTCAAGAGTCAAAGTATGCATAAGTAGAGGGCTCTCCACTCACTCCTCCAAGGTCCACTCGGAAGCTCGCTGCTCCTCCAACATACAAAGAGAACATGCGCAGCTCGCGGGTATAATAGTGCAGAAAACGAAGTTCATTTTTTTCCGAAAAAAAAACCCCCATAAAAAACGTATTAGGACGTCCGAAACGTTCAGACGTCCTAAACGTTTTTTAAAAACCGTAAAATTCTCGTTTTTCTTAACTATGGTTATGATTGATGACGATGATGTATTATAATTTGTGTGACTCAGGGCATGATTATAAATTATAATTTATATGTTTTGCTTGAAACTTTGAAGTTTGATTATTGATCATTGACACCATTATTGCACATAGCACGCTACACAAGTGATGATGCACAAATTACAATGCACACGTGAGTCCAAAGTCGTGAAATAAATGATGCACAATTTGAATGGTAAATGCACATTGCCTAATGCACAATGCACAAAATGCAAATTAGTTAAATTGCATTACATAAATGATAATGTTACACATTTGTGACTTGTCATTGTTAATTGCATATTGCACATAATTTGGATGCACAATGCATATTATGTGAAAGTTAAAAGTTCAAAGTTCAAACACTGAAGTCTGAATCATAGATGCACATTGCGCATGCAGCATAACTTACATGCGTCATGTATAACTTACATGCGTCATGTATAACTTACATGCGTCATGTATATATGACATATGTATTATGAAGATATTTCACATTCATCTTTACTAAATTAGCTATGTATATATGTATTTTACATATAACTTATGAAATTTCAAAATAATTATTAAAAAAAAAGGGGAAAAAATTCGTACTAATATCGCCTCATGATTAGTACGTACTTAGTATAGTACTAATACGGATCGTACCTGTCGTACGGATCGTACCTAATTAACTATGGTATATATGTATACACATACGTGTATATATGTATACACATATGTATATATGTATATATGTATACACACACATGTGTATGTGTGTGTGTATATATATGCATATACATACGTATATATGTATATACATACGTATATATGTATATACATACGTATATATGTATATACATACGTATATATGCATATACATACGTATATATGTATATACCTGTATATATGCATATACCAGTATGTATATATACACACACACACACACACACACACATATATATATATATATATATATATATATATATATATATACATACATACCTACATACATCAATATGCACGTACGTACGTACATACATACACACACGCGCGCACACACACACATACATACACACACACACACACACACACACACACATATATATATATATATATATATATATATATATATATATATATATATATATATATATATATATATATATATATATATATATATATATATATATTTTTATATATATATATATATTGTGGGAATTGTCACTTTATTCCATTAGGAGAAATAATGTACAAGAGTATGAGCAGGGAGACGCTTCTCCCTATTCCAAGGTGGAACGTTTGGTACGGCACGTACGGTACGCGTACGGAACGCGGTGCCGTACCAAACGTCAGGATATGGAACGGTACCGAACGTTACCTTATAAATTAATAAATAATTATATATATTTATTCATTTATTTATTTATTTATTTATTTATTTATTTATGTGCATACATGCATGTAAAGTGTATACACTCAATGTGCATTGCGTCATGCATGCATGACTATATATATATGAATGCATGTACATATGTGTGTACATATGAATGTATGCATGCATGTATGCTCTAAGTTCGAACTTTTATGTGACATAATAGTACTTAGTAGGTGTGGAGCATAGCACCATACGTTATGTGTGACATCATAGATGCATTCAGAAATGCAATGAGGCACTAATCTATATATGTATATATGAGTGTGTATGAACTAATGGACTTTGGAGTGGTCCTATGAGAGAGCTCATTGACTCTTAAGGCAAGCCGCTATCGAAAAAACCACGAGGTATTGTTTTTTCAAGTCAAGGTTCCATACGTTGTTTGGAACGTTGGTGCGGAACCAAAAGCGCCGAACCATAAAAGTTGTTTGGAACGAGTTCCAAACCAACTATGCCCTATTCCCAACCTACAATACTATAATCTAGAGTACTACAATAGCCTACAACACTATAGCGTCTATGTCAAATGGCATTCACCAATGAGAGGATGGATAATTTGTCCTCTGAGAGCATAGCATGTATGTTAAGCCGCAACTGAGTTTTATAGTAATGCCAAGAAAAAGTTGGCACAAGCATCTTGTTCTTGAATACTTTAGAATTTCGACGCACCCAAATACTGGAAAGTAACAGAATGACACATCTCATTCTAACACAATCTCAAGCATTATTGGTGGGAGCAAAAAGCAAGGAAGTGAAGTCAAACTTAGTAGGCTTCACATCCCAAATGGGAAATAGAAAGAGAGCATTCCACCATCTTTGAATACAGGGGCATAGCCAGAAGACATTATGCATATTCTCAGCATAAGAAGCGCAGTGTAGACACCGTGCACCTTGGAGTCCATGCTTACAAAGGAATGCCCCTAAGGTGAAGTGTCCAACAAAAATCCTCCACATGAAAACCTTCATTTTGAAAGTGAGCAAAGAATCCTAGATCACATGAAGTCTTGCATGCCACCAAGAGCGCTTTTTTTAAGTTTCCATCTTTGATAACATTGGTGAGCAACACTCTCAGAAACGATAAACTCTCAGAAACGATTAGTGAATGATAATAATTAGTTGCTTTCTCAGTCCACCATCTTGTATGTTTTGCAAACAACCAATCCCGCCAGAGATGAGACGCATCAATGGAAAGGGGCATTTGGTATTTGACCCAAAAGACCCACAGATACTACGTACCATAGAGGATGAGTCTACAGCTCGAGCTTCAGCTGACTCTACACACACTCATTATGACACTCACTTATTCAGACTAGGCTCTCGACATAATCTCGTTATCTATAACAAGATGGCTCAGTGGCCTACCTCAGGAGGATTGACATGCATACCACACTCAGTCACATATGGCAGGGGAAGTTTAGTAGATTACGTCATGGGATCTAGAGAGGCCATTCACCTACTTACCTCATTCACCATCCCACCCATACCCATTGGGGCCGATCACGCATACCTCGCTCTCTCCCTCAAGGGAGACACCCCTACACGCACACCCGCAGCATGCATCCCACACACCACCATCCACTTCACACACGAGCTAGAAAATATATATGCGGCCCAAGTCGAGAAGGGTCTTCTCTTGCTTCACCCCGACACTCCACTATCCCTACTCACCTCACAGATAGCATCAGTTCATACATCCGCCATCAGCTCCTTCCCACACACCATCCATTCTGGTCACACACCTCCTCCTGGGACTATGCCACAACATCATTGGTATGATGAGGAATGCACAGATACTTACTGCCGACTACGAGCTCAGCAAGCATTGGGAGAGGCCACAGAGAGACAGGCCACAAGTCGGATGAAGACTCTCACACGTCGGAAGAGGCGAGCCTTTGAGGAGGCACAGGTGCTTGAGCTATACCATCTCTTTACGAGTATGGACAGTGCCGGAGCATGGCGTACCGTACGAGAGCCACGCCCGACCATACCTATTGGGGACCTACACACATGGCATGATTATGCTCAGAGATTATATGAGGTGCCTGGGCAGCCTCCCATTCCCCAGCCACTTGAGCCTCGCCCTACTAGTTCTTCTCTTTTCACAGCAAAGATGGTTGAGAGGGCCATAGGACGACTTCGACATGGACGTTCGACAAACCATACGGGATTGCAGAGCGAGCATCTCATATACGCAACCTCCACTATAGCCCCGTTGATTGCACATGCCTTCAATCGGGCTATAGGCGAGGGCTTCCCAGGGAGTGGACTAGGCACACCATTGTGCCTATCCACAAATCTGGCGACACCCTCGACCCAGGGAATTACAGGACCATCATGATTGGCCACACCATGGCCAAACTATACGGTGCCATACTTGAGGTAGAGCTCAGCTCATATGCAGAGACTAAGGGGCTACGAGCACGAGGCCAGGCAGGTTTTCGGCGAGCTTTCTCTACTATTGATCACATCTTCATTTTGCACTGCCTCATTGACGGGGCAAGGGTACGGAAGAAGAGACTATACTGCCACTTTGTGGACTTCCACAAAGCTTTCGATAGAGTGCCACGAGAGAGGCTCTTCCAACGCCTTCAAAGCTTGGGAGTACCATCAGGGATGATCTGGGCCATCTATGCACTCTATGAGCAGGTGACTTGGAGAGTACAGTGTCAAAGAGGTATGTTTGAGGCCATTGCTAGCACCATCGGTGTTAAGCAAGATTGCCCGCTCTCTCCCACTCTATTTGGTCTCTACATCGATGAGATTGAGGACTACATTCTCCGAGCTGGAGGAGAGGGTGCAAACCTCGCAGGTACACCTGTCCACATTTTATTATATGCCGATGACATTGTCTTGATTTCAGAGTCACCTGAGGGATTACAGCGCCACTTGGACGCCCTCGATGAGTTTTGTACACAGAGGGGCTTGACAGTGAACCTTGGCAAGACCAAGGTCATCATCTTCCACACCTCCCCCTTGGTGAGGAATGGAGCAGGATTCACAGCCGGCGGTGGACAGATTCAGGTGGTCACTTCCTATGTCTACCTCGGAGTCACATTCACGAGCTTACCAGGCCCCTTCAGCATGAGACAAGCAGCCACCGATAGACTCACACGAGGATATGCAGCTTTAGCCATGTTAGAGCGGAGATGTCACCAGGCACACTTCCAAGTGCCCCGCACGAAGGGGTGGCTATTTGACACACTAGTCCGACCAGCCATGATGTATGTTGCGATAGTTTGGGCCCCACGCCTCACAGCCACCCAGTGGAGTGCGATCGAGAGGCCCCAGGTACGTATGATCTCGCGACTATTTCGCGGGAAACAGTCGGTACCACATGACATCATCAGGGCAGAGCTAGCTCCACCACCCATGGTAGTAGATGCACTATTCCAGACTATCTGCTTTATTCAGAGGATGAGGGAGCTCCCTACAGACAGACTCACACGCAGAGCTTTTGAGGCATCTATACAGATATCAGAGTCAGGATATGAGAGAGCTTGGTACACTCAGGTTAGAGTATGGTTTGATAGTCATGGGCTTGATAGGGACAGATTACCGCCTTTTCAGTACGACCCAGACTCACCTCACATCCACCTCTCTCGTCATGAGAGGAATGTTGTGTTGAGACAGAACCTTTGGCAGCGCTACATTAGTCAGACATGGCACACACCACACATGGGATCGAGACTATTGCACTATCGAGACCAGTTCTTAGACATCCTAGCATACGGTTTCATCCGGCGGCCATGTTACATGGATACTTACATGCCTCGTAGCTCGAGGGTAGCGATTGGCCAGTTGAGAGTCTCATCACATAGACTAGAGATTGAGACGGGCAGAGCCGCAGACATTCCCAGAGAGGAGCGGATATGCAGGGTTTGCAGAGTAGAGATAGAGGATGAGGAGCACTTTGTATGCAGATGTAGCGCATATGATGGCATCAGAGGTAGATACGGGACTCTATTTACAGGGCAGCCCACCCTCCGAGAGATCATGGACTCTAGAGACCAGCGACAGCTCGGGCGATTCCTACTAGAGATACAGAGTCATAGAGATTCCCTACTCCCGCCTACTGTGGCAGCCCATACAGGAGGGAGACAGAGTCAGCTCACTGAGTTCTTTATTCCACGACGTGCTGCAGCCCTCCCCCCCTCAGCCCACACACCGAGAGGGGTGACTCTTCAGCAGGCTCAGGCTGCTCGAGCTAGGAGACGACCCCGTGCTAGAGGATATCGGGCCCCGAGACATCATCGACATCAGATTGCAGAGATCCAAGCTCGTCACCATGGCGCCATGGAGGAGAGACGATTCCAGATGATGGTTGATCCCGTTGCAGCTATCACGATGGCCCTGACTCCACCTCCACGTATGTATCACATCTTACACCCGCCCACTAGCACAGGATGGAGCTAGTTAGTCGTTTCAGATGCATTCCCATGCTTGTTGTACTACCCCTTTGCATATAGACTGCCATAGATATCGCACTCCATACACCCCCCCCTTTCATGGGTATCTCCACACGCATTTCACGGAGATATGTATCAGCTTTACCAGTTTCTTTTTCAGCACTTTTTATCTTCTCTGATAGACTAAAGATACACCCATGTACATCGATTTGTCTCATAGGCCGAGTTCGGCCTCCTAATAGACGTAAAAACTCTCTCTCTCTCTCTCTCTCTCTCTCTCTCTCTCTCTCTCTCTCTCTCTCTCTCTCTCTCTCTCTCTCTCTCTCTCTCTCTCTCTCTCTCTCTCTCTCTCTCTCTCTCTCTCTCTCTCTCTCTCTCTCTCTCTCTCTCTCTCTCTCTCTCTCTCTCTCTCTCTCTCTCTCTCTCTCTCTCTCTCTTTCTATATATATATATACATATATATATATATATATACATATATATATATATACATATACATATATACATATATATATATACATATATATATATATACATATACATATATACATATACATATATACATATATATATATATACATATACATATATACATATACATATATACATATATATATATATACATATACATATATACATATACATATATATATATATATATATATATATATATATATATATATATATATATATATATATATATATATATATATATAGAGAGAGAGAGAGAGAGAGAGAGAGATTCCACGCATCCATCTTCCTTTAAAATGGAATGGTAGACAACATTATGTAGGGAACTCCCTTGCCGCATTGTCTCCATATATATATATATATATATATATATATATATATATATATATATATATATATATATATATATATATATATATATATATATATATATATATATATATATATATATATATATATATATATATATATATATATATATATATATATATATATATATATATATATATATATATATATATATATATATATAGAGAGAGAGAGAGAGAGAGAGAGAGAGAATCTTGTGAAAGGTTTTACTCACAGAAAGAAGTGAGTTCATTGTTGAGGCTGGTTGAAAACTTCCACATCTCTTTGTACAAACTGATTGGTAGCATCAAAATGTGGGTCTATAGTGTGTCATGAAGGAGGGAGTGACAAGAGATTGTTATTGTATTGGCATCATATAGATTTTTTTCCCACTTTTATAAGTCGGGAAGGAGGGCTTATGGAGGCCCTCCGATGTAGATGGCGGAAAGCTTCACCACTGATTTTATCTTGCCAATTCAAGACTTGTATAAGCTCTTAAGTTGAAGCCTAAGGAAAGGGTGAAAGACGCAACGGAGAGCTACATGGTGGTGTGCTCGATTGCTCCAAACACAAAGGGAGTGGGCTGTTGCGTGAGGAGAGAGAAAGTAAAGACAGGAATTTGTGCAAAAATGTGGAGAGAAGTATGGAGAAGCTCAAGTTCAAGAAGTCCCAATCAAGTTATGAGAAATTTAGGACCAAGCATTATTGATAAGTGACTTTTAGGTCATCTGAGCATGTTCACACAGGATCAATGACCAAAAGCCATAAAAAATAATGTAAATGCTTATAATTCCCCAATTTGGGGTCCAAAAAAATATAACAAAAGAACCTCCCACTTAAAGGACCCAAGAGGCTCCTTTAAGCTAAGTAACTCCCACGATCTATATGCATAGCTGGTGTTGTGCCTTTGGTAGACACTTCATAAGCATCTCTAGGATTCCGTGAAGTGTTGACCTTGATCAAAGTGATCAAGTTATTCTCTAAAACCTCTCTGATGAAGAGGTATCTCACATCGATATGCTTTGTGCAAGCATGGAACATGGCAATCTTTGCCAAACATATGGCACTCTGGCCATCGCATCCAAGGACAGTTGCCTTTTCAAGCATCCCAAACTCACTACACAAGCCGGCTAACCAAATGGCTTCTTTGGAAGCCTCTGTGGCTGAAATATATTCACCTTCTGTAGTAGATAGTGCAACTATCATCTCAAGTCTAAAGCAACATAAATAGCTCCACCTCCAAGGGTGCGTGGACTTGGGAGTGTCCACATCACCTCCCATGTCTGAATCACAAAATCCTTTTAACTCCAATGGACCCTTTCCATAACATAGGCATTTACCCTTGGTCCCTTTCAAATATCTCAAAGTAGATTTGACTACCCCCCATGAGCTTTTCCAGGATTAACCATGAGCATACTAAACTCCCACTACACGAGCAATGTCTAGCCGAGTGGCAACCATAGCATACATAGGTGAACCCATAGTTGGACCCAGAGATTTAAATCGCAAGATTTAAATCGAGATTTAATCGTTTAAATCGTTCAGACCCAAAATAAAAATAGAGGTTTTTATCCACTCAGAGATATTTTTATTCTTTTCATAAAAACTATAGATATACATAGATATTTGCATGAATACAGATAATATATGATATATCACATTATTTCACATCATAAACTGTATCAAATGTAAAACATTGACCATGAGTCATAAGTATTAACTTTTAAGTATACAAAGAAGTGATAGGAAACATGATCCATCAATAAATACAATTGCAACTTGTAAACCCTAAAATGAGAAGAGTCAATTGTGGGAAGTCAAATCTCCAACTCTTCATCTACAATATCATCAATATCATCCTCCTTCTCAAATGAACTAGCCCATAAGGAGGTAGATGCACTATCACTATAAACATCAATTTTTGTGTGTTGGCAAGTGATGTTTTTAAAATCTGCTCATTAAAAGAAAAATCTTCCAAGTTGGTATAAAAATCGTTGGCAACGATTTAAATCGTTGAACGATTTTTATATATAACAAAAAATCGTGATCTGGTCTCACTATGGGTGAACCACAAGCTGATGCATATGGAACACTCTTCATGTAGTTGGCTGCATCATCATCTTTGCGACAGTCATCCCTGGAAAGCTTAACATGTAATTTTCTTCGGATAAATGCAAAATATGCTGCTGCCTATCCTTTTTTATTCGCATACCAAGAATATGCTCAGCTCCCCCAAGATCTTTCATTGAGAATGCAGAGTTCCGCTCCTGTTTTAGAGCATTTAGAGTGCTCTTTTTCTTCCCAGCCAGCAGCATATCATCTATATACAGCACAAGAATGATTGGGCTTCCATCTTCATGCTTTGTAGTGTACAAACAGTGCTCTGCATGGCTTCTTTTGAATCCATATTTGAGCATAAATGCATCAAACTTCTTACACCATTGTCTGGGGCTTGTTTCAGCCCATATAAGCTCCTTTTCAGTTTGCATACCAGATGCTCTTTTCCAAGAATGGCATATCCTTCTCTCTGTTTCATGTACAGCTCTTCATCTAAATCACCATGCAAAAAAGCTGTTTTAACATCCATTTGGAATAACTCCAAATCCAAGGCAGCTGTGAGAGCAAATAACATACGTAATGTGGTCATTTTAACCACCAGAGAGAACAGCTCTTGGAAATCAATGCCCTCTTTTTGGGCATATCCCTTACCAACCACCCTTGCCTTATACTTGGGTTTGCCATCAACAGCTTTGATTTTGTATACCCACTTGTTAGGAATGGCTTCCCTACCTTTGGGCAACTCAACCAAATCTCAAGTATCATTTGCATGTAAGGCCTCTATCTCTTCCTGCATGGCTAACTCCCACTTCTTCTTGTGCTCACATAGCTTTGCCTCTTTATAAATGAGAGGCTCACCCTCATCTGATAACATAATGTACTGTAATGAGGGGTCATATCTGTTCACAGACCTCCTAGGACGTGTAGAACTTCTTAGCCAATGATCCACGTTCTCTCGCAATGGATCTACATCAGAAGGTACATCAACTTCCTCATTGTTAATGGACTGTTGTACATCATTTCCAGTCCTGTTTGCAAGATGAATAGGTGGTTGTATATGCCCATCAGGAGCCTCATTTTGCTGCCCAACATCCTCTCGCTCAATAACCAATGGCGCACTGTAATTTACAGCCATATGTGGTGCATCCCGAGGGTTCAAATCAGATTTTACATGTTTCTGTACATGCTGAAATTTGACCTTTTTATGGTCACCTTTAGAGGCACAATCATTTTTTAGCAACCTTGCCTCATTAAATACAACATCCAAGCTGTGTATTACCTTCTTGAGTTGAGGGAGCCAAATCTTGTAGCCCATTTCACGTTCATCTCCATGACCCATGAAGATTCCTTTCATGGACTTTGCATCTAACTTGCTTCTGAACTCAGGCCTTATATGCACAAAAGCATGACAACCAAAGATGTGTAAGTGGTCATATGAAGATGGTTTGCCAAAACAAACCTCTTCCAGAATGCCACCTTTTAAGGAGATATGAGGGGATCGATCATAAACATGAACTGTAGTTTTCAAAGCCTCTCCCCAAAATTCATGAGGGAGATAAGTTGTAGACAGCATGCATCTCACCCTCTCACATAAAGTCCTCTTATGCCTTTCAGCCACACCATTGGAAGAGAGGTTGTACGGGACTGTTAGCTCCCTCTTAATACGAAGATTTTCACAAAATCTATTGAAGTGAACACTTGTAAACTCACCCCCATTATCTATATGTAAGCATTTCAGCTTTCTATTTATTTAGGCCTTTTGACTCATTTGGCCAAGCCTTTTATGCCATAATTCCATAAGTGAATGGATTTCAGCAAAAGCAATAAACTTGCCTAGCAAGCAATAAAGAGTTCCTTTCTTTGTACCTTTAACAATCAGCCTAGAGCATTTGATAGGCTTCCATGACCCCTTCTCAAAGAGCGTACTATATCCATGCATATCCATTTGCCCAATAGACAATAGGCTTTTCTTATGCTTTCTACATACCTTACATCATGCAAAACCATCTCATTAGTGCCATCTATAGTGAGATGCATTGTGCCAATACCTTCAATAGAACAAGCATGATTATTCCCAAGATATGAAAGATAGTAAAACACCTCTTCATAGGAGTAACATGGAACGATGCACTTGAATCCACAATCCATGTTTGTGACAAAGCGGCATCAATCAGATCTCTCTTGGTGATCTGCATATCCTATGCATGAATATTAATAGAAGCATCATTAACTTTCCATGAATCAAGTAAGTTCACCATCGAGAAGATAGCTTTAAGTTTATCATCAAATGCAAGTAATCCGAAGTCCTCCAATTGTGAGAGAGTATTTGAAAATGTGATGAGCTGCACTTTTTGATTCATCAAGCTTCATACACACTAGTTTACCCATAAGATGCACCTGATTTACAGGCATGGTATTTTCATAGGTGGCCTTGACCTTCTCCTATACCTCAAAAGCACTTGTAAGGCCCTTCAGATCCACTAACATTTCATATGATATAACCATTTTGATATAAGTGATGGCCTTCTTGTTTAAGTTCCTCCATGTTACATCTATCATATCTTCAAGCTTGACTTCTTCAAGAGCCCCTCCGCAATCTTTAAGAAAAAGGATACCGAACATTCTCCCTTTTCACAAATCAAAACCGCTACCCTCAAATCTCTTGATCTCAAATAAGTTTTTGACATCACAGTAGGTAGAACCATGTTTGCACGCTAAGAGCTTCAAAAATTCACCAAAAATAAAATAAAATTATTTTCTACTGAAAATTTCAAAACAATCCAGCAAATTGTAATTGCATCAAAAACAACAAATTTGTTGTTTTTTAATCACAAAAGGTTTATATAGATGCAAAACACAATCAATGAGTGATTGTTTTTACAAAGGCCCTAATTTATTTTTGGGGCAATATGACCTTTAAAATCACAGAAATTACATGTTGTAATAAGTTTCCAACAAGTATGTATATCCTTAATCCTCATGCATATACTCCCATTTGAAATGAGAGAATTTCTGCAACAAAAGACTTGTAAATGAAAAACTAATAGTGTGGATGCTGAAAATTACATGTGGGAATACAAGAAGAACAATGGAAGAGGTTCTCCACAATGAAACTCTCTAAAAAACTCAAAATTTCCTTCAACTTTTCTTCGGACTCAAGTAATCCTCCAAAAGTAACGGTTTTATCGTGAAAAATGAAGGTTTTCCGATGAAATTCTCTCAAATGCAAGAAAAAGCCATTTGAAGCAACTTTGTCGCTTATACCAATTCAAAATGTCCGTAGAGAGCTATGTGGTAGTGTTCTCCATTGCTCCAAATGCAAAGGGAGTGGGCTACTACATGAGGAGAGAGAAGGTAGAGAGAGAAACCTACACAATTTGGAAAAGAAGATGGAGAAGCTCAAGTTGAAGAAGTCTCAATCAATTTATAGGAGATTCGGGGCCAAGTCTTATTGATAAGTGACTTGTCATTTGGGCATGTTCACACATTATCAATGACCAAGAGTCATAAAAAATAATGTAAATGCCTATAACTCCACAATATGGGGTCCAAAAAATATGACAAAAATATGTCAGGAAAGCTCTCAGAGAAAGCTTTCACATGGAAGGATCAAAATATACAAAAGGAGAGTCATCGGCGCCTTTATCCCCAACAGATAGCAACCAAAACTACTATTCAGAAGTATGGGTATTGAGGGCTCTCATCCCCTAAAAGGCTTCACCTGACCGGTTCCCAAAAAGGGAATGCCATACCCCCAAGATGGAGAGTCAACTCATAGGTGGTGTCCACAACTAGAGCAAGTTTCCCTTCTCCATCCATGATAATGATGCAGTAATAGAAATTGGTGTTGGTAATACATAGTGTTCAAGAGTCTTGTCTCTTTCTTTATGCTGTGAGGTGATCTGAGTGATTCTTGAAAGATTCTATGTGCTGATTGTAGTATTGTGATACTGTGTTAAGACTAACCGTTTTTCTTTGGAATGCTTATTGAGAGTCAAGTGAAGATGAATAGTGCTAAGGATGGTTGTTAAGATGTTAGCCAAGGTCAGATTGCTAACTGTGCTGAAGAAGAGATGTGGTGAATAATTCCTTTCAAATATGTCCACAGTCCTGATAGTCTGTTCTGTAGTAGGCCGGTTGACTCCAATCAAATCAGCTTGTTGATAATTTAATCTTACTCTGCACGTAGCGAAGATGGAGTTCACAGTTAACCATGGAAGTCAAGGTTCTATTGTCGGAGTGCTGGGATAAGAAGTAAAACTCAGTGACATCTTCTTGAGTACCAAGTCCCCGAACCCTGAGTTGGTGTTACTCTGAGTGACAGTAAGCTGGCACATAACAACCCTTGTCCAGTGAGGGTACTACAGGATGTCTCTAAATCTCGAGAGAGAAAATTATTTATTGATCCAAGAACTAATAGGATAGCATTTCTCATCCCTTCCACTATAATCCAAGCTTTAAAGGAGTGTCTTATTTCTGAAACATATTATCAATCCCATATCAAGTATATTCAGAAAGATAACTAATTTGTTGCACGTGTGAATTATAAATCTTTCTTATTTGTTCATTACACATGTCTTTCAATTGCATGAGTATTCGTTACTTTTTTTACAGTTGTCACCACTTTCGACAGCCACTATTAGTAGGGCAAAATATACATATTATGACCACAATATTATAACCACAAGAAATGAAACGATTAATATCATACACAAATCCGGGATCCGCAAGTACATACTCACATTCCAGACTGGCTGATGCTCAGGATCTTTAATGGAAGCTAGCTTGAAAAGCTCACGAGCTCTATCTGGGTTTGAAGAGTCATATTCAAACAGGGCAAATGCTTGCAGGAGAACAGCATCATCAGGATTCAATTCAATCCCTCGCTCAAACAGTCTCCTTGCCCATTCCTTTTTTCCTTTGCTGGCTTCAAACAATGCCCAAGCTTGCCAAGTGAAACGGTTCTTTGGGCTTGCCCGTATGGACCGCTGCAGAAGCAAAAAAAAAAAAAAGAAAGGGGATGAACCTCTAAAAAAGAGTGAAACTTAACTCTGCAAGAATCATCAGATGTGTAGATCACACTTACATCAACAAAACATTTCAATAGAAGAAGGGTCTATATAGTATAACGGTGTTTTTCACATCATGGGAAAGGGGGAAGTAAGAAATAAATTACAGTTTCTTGATTTTCAATCGATATCAGGATCAGAAGTGCTAGGGTTTCTTCTTGCTTTGAGCTCAGAAGAGATAAACACATTCTGTTAAGGCGATGAAAGAGACAATCAGAGGTGGGTTACAGGCTAGTTCAGGCCAGTCCCTATCACTGGACAGCAGATCTTGGATTCCACTCCCACTAGAAGTAATGCATTACTCCTGACTAGGGTTCTCACCATAGAGGACACTGAGCGCATCCAACATCTACCGATCCTCTATCTCCTCTGAGATGGACTACTCCTTTCTTAGGAACGTTGTATCCGTCATTACACAGTACTCTGTGATATTGTATCCCACCATTGCACTGCCAAGTGTCTATTTAGCCTCGTATATAGTTGTATTGACAAGACAGTCTCTAGTCCACCCATCATCCCTACCCTATAGGCTATATCCACTACAGTACTCAGTTCTTAGTCTTTTCTAGTATTTTTCAGCACACAACATATATCAGATTCATCAATTGGTGATTCCTGCTCGCATACATTGTTCTGACCTTCAGCAGACTCTCTCTCTCTCTCTCTCTCTCTCTCTCTCTCTCTCTCTCTCTCTCTCTCTCTCTCTCTCTCTCTCTCTCTCTCTCTCTCTCTCTCTCTCTCTCTCTCTCTCTCTCTCTCTCTCTCTCTCTCTGTGGCGAAACCCTAATCGCAGCCACTGCCCTCTGCCTCAAGAGCTGCAGCCGAAACCCTAACCGCAGGCGCAGGCAGCCGAAACCCTAATCGCTGGCGCAGGCAGCCAAAACCCTAATCACAGGGGCAGGCAGCTGAAATCTCCAGCGGCCCCTAATCTCTCTCTCTCGGACGAGCTTACAGCGCTGCAGCCGAAACCCTAATCATAAGCAGCCGAAATCTCCAGTGTCTCCTCCTGTTCTGCGACCTCTCTCAATGCCCACAGCAGCGGAAACTGAAGCAGCGGCTCCTTCTGTTTCTCTTGATGCTCATTGGATTTGAAGCAGCTGCTCGAATATCTCAGATGGGCTACAGATGCAAAGTGCTTCATTCTGAGTTATCCACCTAAACTCAGTTGCACAGTTGATTCCAAGAGCTGTTGGAGGGGCTGCTCCTTCCCTTGTGTTCATCTCTTTCGCCCTCGAGGTTTATCAGAGCCCATTGCTAGCACCTTTCATGTTAAGCAAGGTTGTCCACTCTCCCCGACACTTTTTGGGCTTTACATTGATAAGATCCCGCATTACATACTACGAGCATGCAGGGCGGGGAGTGACCTAGGAGGTACCCCAGTTCACATTCTTTTATATGCTGATGACATTGTTGTGATATCAGAATCGCCTGAGGAGCTTCAACACCACCTGGGAGCCTTGAATGACTTTTGTACACATAGAGGATTGGCTTTGAACCTTGGCAAGACCAAGGTCATGATCTTTAACACATCCAATGGAGTGAGCAGTGCAGCCATCTTCACCATAGTAGGAGGGAAGGTCGAGGTGGTTACTTCATACGTCTACTTGGGAGTTACTTTCACCAGTCTACCAAGACCTTTCACCATGAGGCAAGCAGCTATTGACAGACTCACCTAAGGGTATGCAGCCCTGGCCACGCTAGAGCAGAGGTGCCACCGGGCTCACTTCCAGGAACCTCGCACTAAGGGCTGGCTTTTCGACACACTAGTCACCCCCACCTTGATGTATTAAGCAAGAGTATGGGCACCAGGCTTGACGGCCGATCAGTGAGCACATATTGAGAGGTCGCAGGTAAGTATGATCTCATGCTTGTTCTGTAGCAAGCAGACCATACCACATGACATCATCCGAACAAAGCTCTCTGCACCACCCATGGTCCTCGAGGCACTATTCTAGACAATGAGCTTCATTCAAAGGGTGAGGGAGTTGCCACACTATAGACTCACTCGTAAAGCTTTTGAGGAAGCTATATAGTTATCTCAAAGTGGGCATGATCGAGCCTGGTACTGACATGTCACAACTTGCTTCACGACACATGGGCCCCATATGGGCTTTTCCTAAAGATCTCAGATCAGATCACGGCTTCATTGAGACCCCACATTACATGCAAACATACCCACCACACCACCTTCGTGTCGTCATTGGGCAACTTCGAGTTTCATCACATCAGCTCAAGATCGAGAGAGATCTTGCCAGAGTGGTCCCCCGAGAGGAGGCGGTGCCCAATATGCCATACAGAGATCGAGAGTGAGGAGCACTTGATTACAAGATGCCCAACATACTCAGACCTACGAGCACAGTTCTAGATTGAGTCACTCTAGTTGTGCATGACCACAAGAGACAAGCGAAGGATGGGTCGCTTCATCACCGCAGCATATGAGAGATGTGAGCAGATGCTACCGGGCGCACATCAGACATAGATGGGCATCCAGCAAACTATTACCCAGTTCATAGAGCTCACTCTCGAGCGGCGAGTAGCAGAGATAGGGCGACGCAGACCACGTACGGTTCGGTACCGACGACCACGATTGCATCGGGAGGAGATCTCCCACATCGGGATAGCCCACGACCATATGATATCAAAGCCACGCTCCCTCATGCACCACTACTCCACAATTGCTAAGTACACCATCATCTTGCTCCTTTCACCCTACATAGTTCTTTTTTTGTAGTTTTTCATCGCTACGCAAAGATGACCAGAGTTTGAACATGGTTTTGTCTCATAAGCCAAGTTTGGCCCTTTGGTAGATGTTAATATGACTCTCTCTCTCTCTCTCTCTCTCTCTCTCTCTCTCTCTCTCTCTCTCTCTCTCTCTCTCTCTCTCTCTCTCTCTCTCTCTCTCTCTCTCTCTCGGGAAACATGGAAGAAAGAGAAAGAAGAGTGGGAGAGGGAGAGCAAGAAAGAAAAAGAAGAATGGGTTAAAGAGAGAGCAAACATGAAAGAGGAATGGGAGCTCCTCAAAGCTTCGATGGTCTCTCTCACACCCGAAGAGGGAGAGATTAATATGAACAAGACAGAAGCTCTCAAAGAAGAACTCACCAAAGCCTTGACCACGAGCATGGAAAACAAACTATAAGCTACCAAAGAAGGGTGGATCGACATAGTGAAAAGAACATCAAAAAAGAAGCCAAAGAGGAAGCACAAAAGGAAGAAGCCCTTATCGTGCACACCACCATTGAGGAAGAAAAGATGAGACAAGCCCGTCATCTCAATGTACGCATCACGGGCATTGTAGAAAAAGAGGGCTGTACCCCCGAGTCCGATGGGAAGACACTATGCAAGATGCTCGGCTACAAAGAGGAGTTCCCCCCGTTCATCAAGTCTTGGAGAACAGGGCGAGACCCCACGAAAAAGAGAGCTCTCATTCTACACTTCCCCTCCGAAAATGTAAGATCTACTTTCCTTCGCAAGAGGGTGATTTTGAGAGCACTAAACCCCCCCCCCCCCCCCCAATCTACCTTGATGATGATCTTACACCCATGCAAGTAGCACCTCGCCGTGCATGCATGTCGAGAGTACACCAAGCTCGCAAAGAAGGAAAAAAGGCTTCATACAGAGATGGTCGTGTCATCATTGATGGCAAGGTCATCCCATAGGGATTCGCGGCCTGTGAGACACTTGAGGAGATACACTTTCAGTTTGGAACTGCAATGGAGATCTATGGACACACCCAGGGAGGTTAGAAGTAGTGCGCAGAGGTAGAGACATCATTATGCTGATAGAGACACATGAGAGCCCAGACCGGAGCCTACCTCGAGTCCACGGTTTCCAGTGGGAGTCCACATACAGAGAGTGTACACGTCAACAGACCACCGGAGGATCAGGAGGAGTAGCCATACTCTTTAGAGATGGACTTCAGAGGAGGATATAGATAGTCGCACGTGACTCATAGGCCAGATATCTTTGGATTCGACTCCAACTCTCACAGGAGCACATTATCTTTATAGCGCTATGCTACTTTGCTCCTTCTAGCTCGCCGTTCGCTATCATCGATCGAGAGTAGGACTCACCATACACTTGTTTGTCAGAAGAGATTACAGAGTACTCTGCATTAGAGAAAGTCCTCCTTATGAGAGACTTCAATGCAAGGACAGGCAGTGATCAGTGTGAGATATTTGACCCAGAAGACCCACAGATACTTCATCCCATAGAGGATGAGTCTACAGCTCGAGCTTCAGCCGACTCTACACACACTCACTATGGCACTCACCTACTCAAACTAGGCTCTCGACATAACCTCGTTATCTATAACGGGATGGCTCAGTGGCCTACCTCAGAAGGATTGACATGCATACCACACTCAGTCAGAGATGGCCGGGGAAGTACAGTAGATTACGTCATGGGATCCAGAGAGGCCATCCACCTACTTACCTCATTCACCATCCCACCCATACCCATTGGGGCCGATCACACGTACCTCACGCTCTCCCTCAAGGGAGACACCCCTACACCCACACCTGCAGCACGCATCCCACACAGCACCATCCATTTCACACACGAGCTAGCTCACATATATGCAGCTCAAGTCGAGAAGGATCTTCTCTTGCTTCATCCTAACACTCCACTATCCCTACTCACCTCACAGATAGCATCAGTCCTTCATACATCAGCCATCAGCTCCTTCCCACACACCATCCATTCTGGTCACACACCTCCACCTCGGACTATGCCACAACATCGCTGGTATGATGAGGAATGCAGAGACCTTTACCGCTGACTACGAGCCTAGCGAGCATTGGGAGAGATCACAGAGAGAGAAGCCAGGAGACGGATGAAGACCCTCACATGTCAGAAGAGGCAAGCCTTTGAGGAGGCACAGGAGCTTGAGCTATACCATCTTTTTATGAGTATGGACAGTGCTGCAGCATGGCGTACCTTACGACAGCTACACCCGACCACACCTATTGGGGACCTACACACATGGCATGACTATGCTGAGAGATTATATGAAGTACCTAGGCAGCCTCCCATTACCCAGCCACTTGAGCCTCGCCCTACTAGTTCTTCTCTCTTCACAGCAAAGATGGTTGAGAGGGCCATAGGACGACTACGACATGGACGTTCGACAGACCACACGGGATTGCAGAGAGAGCATCTCATATACGCAACCTCCACTATAGCCCCGTTGATTGCACATGTCTTCAACCGGGCTATAGGGGAGGGCTTTTTAGAGGAGTAGACTATGCACACCATTGTGCCTATCCACAAATCTGGCGACACCCTGGACCTAGGGAACTACAGGACCATCATGATTGGCCACACCATGGCCAAACTATACGGTGCCATACTTGAGGTAGAGCTCAGCTCATATGCAGAGACCGAGGGTCTACGAGCATGAGGCAAGGCAGGTTTTCGCCGAGCTTTCTCTACTATTGATCACATCTTCGTTTTGCGCTGCCTCATTGATGGGGCAAGGGTGTGGAAGAAGAGATTATATTGCTGCATTGTGGACTTCCGCAAAGCTTTTGATATTGTGCCATGAGAGAGACTCTTCCGACGCCTCCAAAGCTAGGGAGTACCATCAGGGATGATTTGGGACATCTATGCACTCTATGGGCAGGTGACTGCGAGGGTACAGTGTCGAGGAGGTATGTCTGAGGCCATTGCTAGCACGATCCGTGTTAAGCAAGGCTGCGCACTCTCTCCCACTCTATTTGGTCTCAACATCGACGAGATTGAGGACTACATTCTCCGAGCTGGAGAAGAGGGTGCAGACCTCGCATGTACACATGTCCACATTTTATTATATGCCGATGACATTGTATTGATTTCAGATTACGGCGCCACCTAGATGCCATGGACGAGTTTTGTACACAGAGGGGCTTGACAGTAAACCTTGGCAAGACCAAGGTCATGATCTTCCACACCTCCCCCATGGTGAGGAATGGAGCAGGATTCAGAGCCAGCGGTGGACAGATTGAGGTGGTCACTTCCTATGACTATCTCGGAGTCACATTCATGAGCTTGCCTCTTCAGCATGCGACAGGGAGCCACCGATAGACTCACACGAGGATATGCAGCTTTAGCCATGTTAGAGCGGAGATGTCACCAAGCACACTTCCAGGAGCCCCGCACGAAGGGGTGGCTATTTAACACACTAGTCAAACCAGCTATGATGTATGCTGCGACAGTTTGGGCCCCGCGCCTCACAGTCACCTAGTGGAGTGCCATCGAGAGGCCACAGGTACGTATGATCTCGCCACTATTTGCGGGAAACAGTCAGTGCCACATGACATCATCAGGGCGGAGCTAGCTGCACCACCTATGGTAGTAGATGCACTATTCCAGACTATCTGCTTTATTCAGAGGATGAGGGAGCTCCATACAGACAGACTCACACACAGAGCTTTTGAGGCATCTATACAGATTTCAGAGTCAGGGTATATGAGAGCTTGGTACACTCAGGTTAGAGTCTGGTTTGATAGTCATGGACTTGATATGGACAGATTGCCTCCTTTTCAATATGACCCAGACTCACCTCACATCCATCTCTCCCATCGTGAGAGGATTGTTGTGCTCAGACAAGATCTCTGGAAGCTCTACATTGGTCAGACATGGCATACACCACACATGGGATCGAGACTATCACACTACCGAGATCAGTTCTTGGACATACTAGCGGACTGTTTTATCCAGCGACCACGCAACATGGATACTTACATGCCCCATAGCTTGAGGGTAGCGATTGGCCAGTTGAGAGTCTCATCACACCGACTAGAGGTTGAGATGGGCAGAGCCGCAGACATTCCCAGAGAGCAGCGGATATGCAGGGTATGCAGAGTAGAGATGGAGGATGAGGAGCACTTTGTATGTAGATGTAGCGCATATGATGACATCAGAGGCAGATTGAGACTCTATTTACGGGGCAGCCCACCCTCCCAGAGATCATGGACTCTAGAGACCAGCGACAGCTCGACGATTCTTACTAGAGATACGGAGTCACAGAGATTCCCTACTCCAACCTACTGTAGCATCCCATACAAGAGGGAGACAGAGTCAGCTCACTAACTTCTTTATTCCACGACATGGAGCAGCCCTCACCCCCTCAGCTCACACACCGAGAGGGGTGACTCTTCGGCAAGCTCAGACCTCTCGAGCTAGCAGATGACACCGTGCTGTAGGATATTGGGCCCCGAGACTTCACCGACGCCAGATTGCAGAGATCCAGGCCCGTGACCATCGCGCCATGGAGAAGAGATGATCCTGGATGATGGCTGACCCCGTTGCAGCCATGAGGGTGGCCCTGACTCCACCTCCACTTATGTATCACATCTTACACCCGCCCACTAGCACAGGATGGAGCTAGTTAGTCATTTCAGATGCATTTTCATCCTTGTTGTACTACCCTTCTGCATATAGATTATCATAGATCTCATAGTCCATACACCCCCCACTTCCTTGGGTATCTCCACATGCATACCACGGAGATCTATGTCAGCTTTACCAGTTTTTTTCAGCCTCCTAATAGACGTAAAAACACTTTCTTTCTTTCTTCCTTCTTTCTTTCCTTCCTTCCTTCCTTCCTTCCTTCCTTCCTTCCCTCCCTCCCTCCCTCCCTCCCCCCCCCCCCCCCCTCCCGCCCGCCCTCCCTCCCTCCCTCCCTCCCTCCCTCCCTCCCTCCCTCCCTCCCTCTCTCTCTCTCTCTCTCTCTCTCTCTCTCTCTCTCTCTCTCTCTCTCTCTCTCTCTCTCTCTCTCTCTCTCTCTCTCTCTCTCTCTCTCTCTCTCTCTCTCTCTCTCTCTCTCTCTCTCTCTCTCTCTCTCTCTCTCTCTCTCTCTCTCTCTCTCTCTCTCTCTCTCTCTCTCTCTCTCTCTCTCTCTCTCTCTCTCTCTCTCTCTCTCTCTCTCTCTCTCTCTCTCTCATGGTATGCACAGACACGAGACTGGCTGGCCCACCATGGCTTTGACATAGACAGCAGACCATTACCCATTTCTTTCAGCGAACTGAGCTACATCAGAGAGGTCCTTCTATAGGGCTCACGCTCCACCAGGCAACAGCACAGAGAGCACGACGCCGGCCACGCATGGTGGGATATCGTCGACCACGACAATATCAGGAGGATATCTCACGCATCAGGACAACCTATGACCACATGATGTGTACCATCACCCCCTGGGTTGTCTTCCTTCAGAAAGCACTCAGACCACCACCGATGTACCACATACTACACCCACCTCCCCCATCACGAGTAGCTAGGGTGTTTTACTCACTCATATTATGGATCCCCCTGTATTAAGTGGCCACTATCTGCTGAGTCAGAGCCACGTCTCCCCAGCCTTTTACCAGCCCTAGATAGCTTTGTGTTGTATTTCTTTTCATTTTCTACACATGGTTACTACACTCCTACATGGCTTTTGTCTCATAGGCCAAGTTTGGCCTCCAAAAGACGTTAATATGACTTTCTCTCTCTCTCTCTCTCTCTCTCTCTCTCTCTCTCTCTCTCTCTCTCTCTCTCTCTCTCTCTCTCTCTCTCTCTCTCTCTCTCTCTCTCTCTCTCTCTCTCTCTCTCTCTCTCTCTCTGTGTGCAATGCATCATGCTCCTATATACATAGGATTCTAGCCCCAATCCTAAAATACTCGAAACCCTAACCCTAACCCTAAAATACCCAAGACCCTAACCCTAACCCTAACCCTTAGCTAAAGCCCAACCTGAAACCCTAGTCTCAAAAAAACCATACAAACTCAAAGCTACAACTTAAACTCACTCTCTCTCCATGGCTCCCAAGTTGGAGGAACAATCGGCCACTTTAGAGCATACCCTCCCAGAGTTGATGGGGAAACATAAGAAAGAAGGGGATTCGGGACTGAACGGGGTCACCCGTAGAGTCGTCCAAGGTGGGCAAGATCGCCATCCCATTATAGATAATGAGACGGTGTGGTACTCCCATCTAGAGTACGTGTCGGCCGTATGAGGTGGGTGTGGTAGTGTCGGCTCAGGCTCTGAGTTTAGACACGTCCTCCACAGTGCGAAGCATCTTAGGGTCGTCAAAGTCATAGGTATCGCACTAATGACTTTGAGTACGGGCATTGAAGTCTCTTACAAGGAAGACTTCACCCATCTTGGTGTACTCCATAATGGTGTCACTGATTAAGTCATATGGTGATGGAGTGTCGGGTCCCTCTTCCTCTGAGGGCTGCTGAAGGGTATGTGTGGAGCGCGAGCCGATGGATGCGATATAGCATATGGCGAAGTATGCTATTCTCTCCTCTCCTAGCTTGAGGTGTATCCCTATGAAGCATGCCTCTAGGCCTTTGGCTACCACCTGTACCGTGTTGTAGAGATTGTCTATAGAGCATGACTACTCCTCCTGATCCTCGTGTAGTGTGCATCCGCATCTGTCGGCGGTGAACTGATGCCCACCTATAGCCCTCAATCCTCGGTAAGGTCCTCCCAGAGCTCTCGTGTGTCTCCGTCAAGAAGATCACGACCTTGCCCTCCATCACCTCGTTGTGGTGCCTTGGGTGTGTCCACAAAGATCCATTGCACTTCCAGACTGCAATGCACACCTCCTGTTATGCTCTCTCATAGGCTGCGAATCCTTAGTCGATGGGTCGTCCGTCGATGATGATGCGACCATCTCTATATAGGGCACGATGTCCCACCTGTTGGGCCTTGAGAACACACAACATGCATGCACGTTTGTGCTTTACCTGCAGCCGTGTAAGGTCATCGTCCATGTAGATCGGGGTGCCCGGTGTAGTGCGTAGTACTGCTCGTCATATGAGGAAATCTCTTCTCTCGGTCTCATCCGAGAACTGAAGGATAAGTGCTCTCCTCCGTGTGGTGTCCCAACCCGCTCTCCAAGCTTTGGCGAAAGGGAGAGGCTCGTCTGCGCAGTATCCGAGTAGGGTGCACAAGTGGCGCCTGTCGTGTTCTTGCGATTCGTTTGTCTTTGTGAGGCCGGAGATGTGGACATTGAGCCTGCGAGCCTGTCGGATCCGCTCCTCCTCAATGGTGGTGTGTATTACGTGGATCTCCTCCTCGTTATTGTTCTTCGCCTCCTGTCGAAGGTTTTTTTGACAACCTTGACCCATCCATCTTTTTTGGTCTCGAGTTCGCTTTGAACCACCTCTATGCACACTTTCTTGATGGTCGCTTGGATGTCATCTAGTTGTGGCGCGATCTCCCCCTTCTCTCGTATGTTGTCAAGCTTCATCCTCATATCCGTAAGTCCAGAGTGCAATTCCTCCCGATCTCGTGAGTGCTGCTTGCGGATAACGAAAAGCTCTTCTCGAAGGGATATGTTCTCCTTCTCCAAGGCTGCTACCTTGGCTTTGAGGGGCCTCACTTGCATCCCACCCACGACACCAGAGGGAGGCAGTGTGGTAGACTATGTTATCGGACCCCGGAGGCAACACATCTCATCACCTCGTTCACCATCCCACCCATGCCGATTGGAGCTGATCACATATACCTCACCCTCTCCATATGCGGCTCACCATGCATACCCCACCCCACCGCCATGCCACCACATACCCATACCACCATCCACTTTAGACACGAGCTAGCACACATCTATAGCTCACATGTCCGAGAGGGCATCTACTGCCTTGATCCCTCTGCCCCACTGGACACCCTCACTGCCCACTTCTCGTCGGTCCTCCACACATCCGCTACCCTCCACTTCCCATGCACCACCCACAACATCGCACATTCGATACGGCTGGGGCATACACCCCAAAATAGATGGTATGATGAGGAGTGCAGACAGCTACACCGACACCTTAGAGCACAGAGTATCATGGGATCCATCACGGAGAGGGAGGCATGACAACAGATCCGAGCTCTCATATGCCAAGAGTGGCGAGCTTTCGAGGAGCGGTAGGAGGCAGAGCTGTTTGACCTACTCATGAGTAGGGAGTATGCCACCACAAGGAGGGCCCTACGTGAGCCATGCCCACCTACACCCATAATCCTCAGACTTGGCATGCCTACAACCAGAGGTTATATGATGTCCCCATTGCCGATTCCCCCCACACCACGCCCAGTGATATCTACCCTCTTCACAACAGGCATGGTACGACAGGCCAACCACAGGCTGCATTATGGCCGCTCAGCAAACCACATGGGACTACAAGGCGAGCACTTTATATACGCAGTCGATGGAGTTGCCAAGCTGATCACCCACCTCTTCAACCGTGCTTTGGTTGATGGGTTACCGAACTTGCGGACTATGCACACCATTGCACCTATGAGAGGAGATTACTGAGTACTCTACTCCTGGGGAAGTCTTCCTCATGGGAGACTTCAACACCAGGATGGGCAGCGATGAGTGCGAGGCTTTTGACCTAGGGGATCCAATCATATTGCCCACTCTACAAGAGGGATCTATGGCACGAGTTTCAGCTGATTCTACACACACACACACACTCTACGGTTTCCACCTACTCAGACTGGTCCAGACAACTCCTCGTTATTTATAAGGGGATGAGACAGTGGCCTACGTCAGGGAGATTGACATGCATACCACACTCAGTTACAGATGGAGGAGGAAGTATCGTAGATTATATCATGGGACCCAAGGAGGCCACTCAGATACTCAATTCCTTCACCATCCCACCTATACCCATTGGCATAGATCACACATATCTTGCACTCTCCCTCAAGGGGGACACTCACGCACACCCCCCCGTGACACGTCCCCCACACACTACCATCCACTTCACAAACGAGCTTGCTCACATATACTCAGCTCGAGTTGAGGAAAGTCTTCTTTTGCTTTATCCTGACAACCCACTACCAATACTTACCTCACATATAGCATCCATCCTTCAAACATCTTCCATCGGTTCATTCCTGCACACCACCCATTCTGGTGACACACCTCCCCCTCGGACCAGGCCGAGTGCAGGAGTCTCTATCATCGACTACAAGCTCAGAGAGCATTGGGAGAGCTCATAGAAGTGGAGGCTAGAAGACATATGAAGACCTTCACACACCGAAAGAGAGGGGCCTTCAAGGAGGCAGAGGAGCTTGAGCTATACCATTTATTTATGAGCAGGGATTGCTTGCCACGACCATAATCTCTGGGGTGTTCTCCATGTCTCATGCGAGCCGCAACTGTACCACCCGTGGATATGCAGCACTGGCCTTGATGGAGAGACAGTGTCACCAAGCACATTTTCAAGAGCCCAGCACCAAGGGGTGGCTATTCGACACTTTGGTTAACCCAGCCCTCATATATGGAGCAGCCATTTGGGGGTTGGGACTCATGGCCTCAGCATGGACAGCCCTGAAGAGATCACAAAGTGAAGTCCTTTTGAACTCCTAATCGCCCCGAGTATGCTCACCAATTTTCGTGTGATATTGAGATTGTGACCGAAGGGGTGTTGACGATGCCGTAGATGAAGCTGGGACCTGCTCTACCATTTGTTAGAGTTTGAGGTCTACGGAAGCACATGAACAGCACAAAGAAGAAGAAGAGCAGAAGAAGCTTGGAGCACAACACAACACTGAATGAATTACCAAGTGCAGTACAAAGATTAGTGACCCATTAGGGTTATAGGCGTATATACAAGCCTAGGGGAAAAAACCTTCTTGAGTGCTGACGCTAGTGTAGGAAACAAGCAATAATCTGCTTAAGGGAACATTGGAAGTGAATGTTTTATATCAGAAAGAGGACGTTCTATGATCTCATTGTGTTACTTTCAGGCAAACATCTAGTATCGATTTTCCTCAGATACTCACAATTTTTCCAGCATTGTAATCCAATGGTCCTTTTTGAGCACTGAAAAGAAGAACCACAAGCATTGATGTTAACATGATCAGGTTGGATTCAGTTTCAAATATGTTGCCTTTATTCATGTCTTGTAGATGGAAGATATAGCAAGAATGTTAGTATCAGTACAGGAAATGCTAGTAGAATCCCAGGATTGCAATTAGTCAACTCTTTGAGTTTCGCATCACAATTTTCAGCCACTGTAAGCTTGCTAACCTTGATCTATTTAAAGACTGGAGATCAATCTTGGTGTCTAAATTTTATGCACGTCCTGTCTACTACATTAGCATTTTGATTTATCATATGGTTTTATGTAGACCATGGCTAATAGCTATAAGACTAGGAATGGCTCACAGAAAGGATTTGTAGACCTTTTCACGAACCAAATTATGGCAGAGATAATGCTTCTAGACATGGAATCTGGCGGTTTCTATGGGTTAGGGCATTACAGGGTCAGCAAGGGTTGGTAAATGTAACAAGGTGTGATGATGGTAGAAATATGCACCCATATCTTCTATCTTAGAATATCTCCTTTGTTCATATTCCCATCAGTTCACCATTTTCTATGTACATGTTTTCTGCATAAAAATAAAATGGCAGAACAATCTTCAAGAATCAAACTTTGAAGTGCAGGACTCGACCAAATAAAACCATATAATAAGCACAGATTCATCATCAAAACGTAGAATTCACCTGAAAAAGGTACCGAGCTGTAGAAACATTGCCCTTCTCTGCCTCCATTAGAGCCCAAGCCTAAAACCGGAGTATAATTAGCCAGAGACAAAACTATCAAGGCCTATATGTGCATGTCCATGCAGATATGAGAAAAAGTGAAATGCTTGGTGCATGTGTACATGCATATGCTGCTGTGAGTGTACATGTATCTGTACACATATGCAGCCCTTAGTGCGAAATTGGAAAGTTCATATTGGAGCATCACTTTTCAAACTTATTCCATAGCATAGTATCTCTTTTGAAGTTAATTACCAGACATAATGGGCAATGGATATAATCGAGCCCAAAGAATCATGGAAATTGAGACCAGATAAAGAGAACTACAGGAGAGGATCACTCTCATATATGTTGATCCAGCTAAGAGCTGTATTGATATCAGCTCACTTCCAGATACAAAGAGAAGCCTTTCACATGGCCCCAGCATCTGTCATTAGACCTAGCCATACCAGCTTATGTATTACAACTGTGTTGAGCGTTCAGCTTGAATTGGAACCCCATCCCCAAACACACATACTTGTGCATCTTGTGCAGGGCTTAGCTTTTCTTTGTCAAAAGCAAAGGATATATACTCATTTACCAGGACTTTTAGTCCTTTTAATCAATCTAATGTCTTTCTTTGTTTTCCATAAATATGGCAGGAAGGCTAAGAAAATCCAGATACTGAAACAAAATTGGTTCAAGTTGATCGTCACATATTTTTACGCACAAATTGCAATCTTCTTTCACAATGAAGTTCTGTAAACATGTTCGAAAAATGGGCAAGCACTGCATAAAAATATAAACAAGCAAACAAGAGAAGCACGCACCAACCAGCTGGCACAACTTTTGGGGTTACAAGACACGGCTTGACTGAATAACACCCTTGCATCCTCATCCTTCCCTGCTCTGCATTCAATCAGAGCCAAGGTCTGATAAAGATACTCATTTGGGCCACAAAACTTTAAGCCTTTAGTAAGTAAATCACGAGCTTTTCTAATGCTTCCTTGCTGTAGCTCCAGAACAGCCCATCCATGCCAAGCAGAAGCATGCTTTATATCAGCAGCAGTTGAAGCATCAAACAGTCTTCGTGCTTGAGCAACATGTCCTTGTTTCTGTTCAAGAATAGCCCATGCCTGAAAAACAGAAATCAGGACCTTAGGGACTAGAATCATTGCAAAATAGATATCATGTTCCCTATTTGTTATGAACATGGACGTATCTAATCAAAATATTGCAGGATATGATCTTCATTTATTCACACGTGAAATGTATACAATGCGGTTGATCAATAATAGAACTATGCTACTATGTTTTCACATAAAATGCCCCAGCGTCAGCATTGCTGCCATCAAAATCTTGTACTGCCAATTCCCCATGTTTTGACTTTTGACAGGCCCCTTTCTTCAACTAATTAATAGTTGTGAAGATCTTTAGACCCTTCAATCAGCTTCACTATAAGGACTTATTCCACAAACAGCAAAAGAGACTATAAAACATTACGATAACTATCCCCACAGACATTGTTTCATGTCCAATCAAACATCGAAAAAGTGTCCAGCATCACCTGTCACTCAGTATTTCTTTTGATACAATCTGTGAATCACTTTTGCATTGATTTATATATAATGAGGTCTTCTTTATTTGATGTAATGAAACATTTTATCCCTCCCAAAACTTGAAGATTGAAGTCAACATCAGCCTTAATGGAGACCATCCACTACAATTACAGTCATAAGTTTTCATCTATTGAAAGTAGTGTTATAAAGTGTCAAGGGTTAGAAGCCAAGGGCTATGAGTTGTCCCAAGGTCTTACTTATTTTAAGTTTAAAAAGCAAAAATAGAAGGGAAACCCAGAGTTTTTACTCTCACAGATGAATAGAAAAGACCTTAATGAAGGGAAAAATAAAGTGGAGTAGACTCCTACTCTAAAACTATCTGCACAAGCAATGTGAAAAAGGACTTGCACATATCCTTCGCTTAAACTAGCATGCATATGTTAAAAGTACACCTTTATCTAAGTCCCAAATACATGTGGGAGAAAATGATAAAAGCTATAAATATCAAGTGCATAGGTTGGAAGTGTAAGGCTTAAATTATCTTCTCTTGATCGTGGGAATGTTGATGTAGACGTTCTCACACTTTCTAGCACTTCATTACATATTAAGAAAAATTCACAGTACATAATATACTCCATATATTGGGCATGAACCGAGACAATAGATGCACCATATGGAACTCAAAATGCCATGTTGAATGCATTATGTAAATTTACAAATTGCACAAATTACAATTCACATATGACACATTATACTACGACCACTGATATTTATTTTATATATATATATATATATATATATATATATATATATATATATATATAT